>JAUBOD010000036.1:758965-778547 GCA_032353885.1 Nothura maculosa | reverse complement strand
CCTTTTCCCCTGTTAGCACCATACTACCAAGCCAGCCGCTATTTTAAAAACTAAATAGAGGACTTCAACTTTATTTTCCGAAAGTCAAAAAATAGATAGGTACTATTTAGACAAGTAGATAAAGCAGGACCCTAAGATTGTCTCCTGGCACCTGATACTACAAAAAAAATTAAAAAAAAAAAACAATTGGCACTGTTGCTAAGAAGAGGAATTTCTGGTTGGTTTGCACAGCACAGGCACCGGCTGCACTGTACTTAGAAGGGGCTATTTGCTTTCCTGAGAGACTGGGCAGCAGCCAGAGCAGCATTTCCAGATCTCAATAGTGATTACACACATAGAGGTGTTCTAATATGGTACATAAAGGTGCTTCAACTGCCAGAAAATGCTGCATCTGGCAGCGATGTCGCAGGCCCAGGCCCAGCGCCGGCTCGCGGGGATCCCGGCTGCCTGGACACGGAAGAAGGGAACACAATGGTTATTTCGCCCAGAGCACTGAAATAGCGAGGGATGTGCTGCTAATCATGGACTGTTTGGAAAGCAAGCAAACCAACATGTGCATTCAGGCTAGATCCACATCTTTTTAAAAATCAGAATGCTGCACCGTAACACCTTAAATTATTTGGATCTGTGTGATGTCTAAGCAGGTATAGTAGGATGTGTGTGGCTGATTCCTATCCCCTTCATCTCTGCATAACTTTGCTTCTAGGATCATGGTGTTTGTAGTCTGTGTAGGCTGCTTTTCACACAACTTAACAGCACAACCATCAGCTCAGACACACAGCCAGCTTGAGGAACAACTAAGGAGAGAAATATTCAAGTTAACTCAGCTCGAATATAACCAAACCCATGAAAAGAAAAAAAAAAAAGAAGAAAAAAACAAGATTAAAATCAAGTTTCATTTCCATTTCACTAAGACAAGTCTGAGGCTTACAAGAGTATTTCATAGTTTATTGAAAGAGCACTTGTTACAATACAAACCAGTTCTGCATTTCACAAGGCAGATGCTTGCTCTTTAGACAATCCAAAACTTGTATTTTTTTTTTCTTAAGCAATAGATCTGAAAAATCCCATTTAATTAAAAGGCAGCTCATTGCCTTCTTTACAGTACAAATGGGCACACAGCACAGATTCCTCATTTGGCAGCTCTTGAAGTGGTTCAAAAGGGAAATATTCGAGTCAAATTTTAACATATAAAACTTAGGACAAACAGTGAGGGAGATACTGCAACTCTACTGAACACATTCATACAAACAGCGTCCTCCGATCTGACAGATTCCTATATCCAGATTGCTTCAAAAAGGATGCGGAGGTGAACCAGAGGAGCTCTCGTGGATGCATTTCTCCCCCACGCCCAAATCCACATGTCCCTAGTGAGTCTTAAAGGGTATTTAACAAATCATCACTAAAACCCAGGTGGATACAAGCCAGCTGTCAAAGCATACAGCACTTCAGCACTTAGCAATGGCAATTAAGTTTACTGAAACAGCACTCCCATCATGGATGCTGTGTTTCCATTAGCCTGAAAGCCTTTTCACACAGCCTTCTATGGAAGCAGCTATATTAGTGTTCTTTAGCCCCATTAATACAGATTTTAAAATGAGAGGTGTGCATATTTCTGAATACTTAATGGAGATCCACAACTTCTCACCCTGTTTCTCCTTCAGATGAGGAACTGAATTGTAAGAGTCAATTCATGAAGCGGGTGATTGAACTGAGTTCCCCTCACCCCAAAGTTTCATGTCTGTAACACTCTCCTATAAGCCAGGAAGGCTCTGCCTCTGTGCAGGCTGGACTCTGTTCTGACACTGACTCTTTCCTGTTCTCTTCTGTCAAGTCAAACAGCAGCAGCAAAAAAAACAATCAGGGTCGTTTCTCTAGAGCTGCACTCCAACAGTGGGACAACAGAAATGTGCAGTAGCTTCTTGTCATAATCATCACCCAGATATTTACAGATCTTCCTTAAAACTAAGCTAGAAGTAGTTGGCAAAAGTTTCTGCAGTATAGTATTTAAACATGAAAGAGCAGAAGTTTTCTGTATGAGGGCACAGTTGTATGGACTTCAAAATTACTATATGCTCAAACGTGCCCATATTGCACAGGTAATCACAATGTTGCCCAAGTACACAGGGGGCACACAAGAAAACTGGTTTGGTCTTCCCTCACCATCCAACCCTATGCAGAATTAGTGTCTGGCTCAAATATTCTTACAGAGCCAAGAGGACCTTCCAAAGTGTGCACTTTTTAATAGGTCCAAGCCTTTTTAAGGGTATGAGAGTCAACTCCATACCCTTGACACGCACAACAGCAAAGTGCTATACACTACTAAAACTGAAATCTAAAATAAAGGTAACATCATAACACTATTTGCAGCCCATAATTCATTTTGCAATGCTGACTCAATCTCAAATAACGTACTGCCTGTTTGTACAGCTTTTGTCCTTGAAGGATTGAGGAATTTAAGGTGACGTCCTATTTCCTTCATTCAAGTAAACCAAAGCATGAGACAAAAAACAAGCGGCAAAGCCATATTTGGACAAATTAAACCCGCCATCAAAATGGCCCAAGTGGTAAGACCAACTGATTCTCTCTTTCAACAAAGTCAGAGGATTTACTTCAGATCTCCTGAATCAGAAGGCCAGTATCCTATCCGTAACACATGTGCAGAGACTGCAGTGTTGACACTTGATTAAAGAAATACAAAAGTGGGGCCTGGCTGCCACTTGCCTGTAAGTTGCAGCCAGCACCTATAACATGCACAGTTGGGAAAGGAAGGAAAAAAATAGGAAACAAAAATAAGATGGCAAGTAAGCTTAAGGCACTTTCTACTCATCTAAAGCTAGGCTGAAACATGCAGAAGTAACAGTTACCAGTAGGGCTTGTATTTCATCAAAAATAAGCAACCTCAAGTAAATTCAAGCTATTTGTGCAAAATAGCACAAGTCATTTAACTGTACAAATGCACTGTAAAGTGGATCTACCTCACCAAATCTGGTATAGTAACCGAGTTCATTTTAAAAGAAATATTCAAGTTTAAATTTAACAGCAAAACGGGTTTCCCTCAAAGCTTTAGATTGGCTTATATATAAAGTCCACAGATTTTTAGAAGTAAGTTCAATTCAAGCTCAAAAACAAGGAAGAAATTGTTTAAAATTGAGATTTCCAATTGAGATAAAACCTCAAACTTAAAAAGGCTATTCTTTAATCAGTTTTTTTTCTGTAACGGGTTTGAAAAGAATTGAAGTATTTATTTTATGGCAATTCAATTGCAAGAATAGGCACTTTCGGATCAAAAGAGAAGTTACAAATTTTAATTTGTACTTCAAGACTGAGGACAAAGAAAATGAAACTTCTCGAAATGATATTCTCCTTTGTTAAACAAGCCCTCAAACAGAGGTGTAATTCAGGAGCAGAGGCACTAACATGAGGTATCTCCTTAAGGTTAAACCGTTTAACTCTCCTTTCTTTACCCCAACCATTTGAGAGTAGTGATCTATAAATCTTCATAACTGTTTTAACAGCATCTCCCAGACTCATAGCCTGAGGAAGCTGAAAAAAAAAAATAAAAGGCTTCTAAATAACCAGAGAGGGTTAAAAAAACAAACAAATCAGAAAACAAAAAGAAAAAGAAAAAGAAAAAGAAAAAGAAATCCTTTTCATAATCTCTGTATAATAATCAAAAGCTATTATACTTAGAGATACAATGGTAATTAGAAAAAGCTTATTCCATTGCTCCAGCCATATGTATAATCCAACACACAATTCCATTCAGGCAGGTTTAACTGTCACAGCAATTTCATAACAGTCATTATGAACTTAGGCTGAAGGGCAAAGACATTTTCTACCCAGTGAGTTGGACTGTTGTGTGACCCAAGAGATCTTCTCATTTTCTGTCTATCTACAAAAAGCCACATATCTTGTCAGCCAACAACTTTTGGTTTATACATTAAAAAAATCTTGGGTTAAGAATGGAAAACACCATACTGAAGAGCCGGATCAACTTTAAAATCAGATGGTCAGTTTCCTCATTTCTAAGAAAAAGGTCACAAGAAACATTCAGTGCTATACACTAAATTCCTCTTTTGATTGTCTACATAAAAACACAGGAGGAAGGCAAAACTTCATAAGTTCCAGACAGTATCTTCAGCATAAGGAAAAATAACTCCAAGAAAACAAACAAACAACAAAAAAGATAAATGAGCTAGCAAGGAACTTCTTCCCTCCATAACCCTCCCTCCAAGTCTTCTAGCCTATGAAAAGTTCTTACAGTTTCAGAATGTTCTTCCAAACAAGGTTGTTAAAATTGCACCAGAAGCCACATGCAGACGGAGTGGGCTGTGAAGGGCCAGTACCTTGTGTTTGGGTGTCAAATCACTCGAGTTCTACCTGGCCAAACAAAACCCAAGACACGAGCAAAGCCAATCCTGGTATTGCCCCTGCTTCCCTCCTCCCCCAAACTAGCGTCGATGGACTAATCATACTGTAGTTTCCCTGCCCGCTTTGAGGTTGGGTGCTGAGAACTGGCGCCTCATCCGCGGGGGTGTCACAAACTGGTTATAGTGGTTAAGCCGGTCAGTCTGTTTGGGGCTGCCGTTGGCTGCGTTGCCTTCGGCGCCGCCGTGACTGCTGTAAGGCTGGCGGTGCTGGTGCATGTGCCGCTTCTGCTGGAAAGTCTGCAGGTCGGGGCTCTGCTGCGCGCCGTAGGAGTGCAGCGACTCGGAGGAGGCGGACGCCTGGCGCCGCAGGCTTTTCTGGGAGCCGCTGTTGAGAGAATTGCTCCTCCAGCGCAGCGGCGGTGCGGGCTGCTGCGGGCCGCTGGGCTGCGACTGGGCGTTCAGCTGCTGCCTGTTAATTTGGATATTATCTTGGCTCCTTTGGGGGCCACAGAGACTCCACAGCTGTTGAGGGTCTTTAGAAGCAGCTCTGATCTCTTTTTCTTTGTTTTCGTCTTTGCTCTTTTCATCCTCTTTTGGAATTCTAACCTCAATAACTTCATCCTCCGTGATAATGATATGAGTGCCTGGACTCCATGAGTTTCTGTGTTTGGGGTTGCTTTTGAAGGGAAAACGGGGCTTGCGATTTTCCGGCGGGATAAATCGGTGAGGCATATTTTGTCGACGAAGTTGTTTGGCAATTTCCTGCTGCTGCAGATTTTTAAATCGAATTTGCTCTTGCCGCATCCACCGCAGTCGCCCACGTCGGAAAGCTGGATCACCTGCCATTAACTGAGAAACACGCTCCTCTTTAGCGAGATCATCGTTCTCGCTTCTCTTTAGATCAACTGTGGGTTTTTTATCCACATCCTCTACACAGGCAGAATTGGGAGACTTAGCATTAGCTACCGTGGACTGAGCTTTCTCTGGAGACCCTATCAGAGGTAAAACCTTCTCCATTTTTAGCATCTTATTTCTAAGAACTTTTATCTCTTCATCCTTCATGTTGTTCTGTTTCTTCACTTCTTGCAAAATATCTTCCAGTTTGTCTATATGCACCTTAAGGTCATCCACATCAGTTATTCCCTTGCCATTGGCCATCACATCTTCTATTTTCTCATCTCCAACTCCTACCGTGTCCCAGACATCACGGGCAACAGCTCGCCATGATTCACGCTCGTTTGGATCCTTCTTCCCATACATGGCACAAAGCTCCTTCATTTTAACAATGGCCAAAGCTTCGATCTCCTGTCTGGTGTGTCTGAAGTCATTGAGCGCTACCTCATAGCATATCTCCTTCACGGCCTGAATCTTTAAGTCTGAGATGGTGACCCATTTGGAGTCTTTGCTAAGGCGCCGGCGTTGGGGTATCTGGTACATTTTAATAGGTTCTCGCTTCTTCCCACTGCTGGGGAGGCCACACTTTTTAACAATGGTTTGCAGCTTGCTGGGTGGCAGCTTCTCTCTCAGGGAAGTGATCAGTCTCCAACTCTCCTCACACGATCTCTTGTCCGAATCATCCCCACTATCAGAGTCTGCATCCTTTGGAAAAACAAAAATCAAGAAGTGGCCCCAAAATAACCAAAATTAAAATTGTAAGGAAATGGAAAAAGCTAAACAAGAAGTAGCAGGCAAAGAAAACTAAATCAAAAATCAAAATAGAACAAGTGATAAGGAGGTCTCTCAAGACTGAGTGTTAGGACATTAAAATGTATCTTCGAGAGTCATGGACTGTCAAAATTGGAGCTTTTCACTAAACCAGGATTATCATTATATTTAAGTCCTGTCAACTCAAAAAAGGAGATGATCTAAATTCTTCCCTCCCAATCCCTTCCAAAATCTTTAAATAGATCAGCTCTATACGGATCTTTAGTTGGATCAACAAAAACAGAGTTCCTGACCAAAACAAACTTAAAAAAAACAAAGAAAAATAAAAAAACACAAAACCAAAAAAACCCCACATATGTAATCTGCACTTCATGTGCTACAAAGACATGCAAATCCCCGCCACACACATTTGCCTTGGTTACTGCTGTTGCTTCTTTCAGCAAATCCTCCCCAGGTAGGTGAACAAAACAGCCATCATAGAAGAGGTCATGAGCAGCCAGAGTAAGTCAGGTTAACACTGGTTAGTAGTTGCACATGGTTGCAGGGATGCTCAAGTTTAGAATCCGCTTCACTACAACAGCAGCCAAAGAAGTGTTAGACGTAAGAAAAAATGAAACAGAAGCAGCTGAAAGGTTCAATGTTAAAAGGACTGTAAGTGCCACTATGACAGGTGAAGACAGTGGTTCATATTCCGAGATGTGCTACAAGCTAAAGGGATTTCCAGAATCAGAGTTTCTTTTTTTTTTTTTCTCTCTCCATTTTGTCACTTTGCTGTTCAGCTTAAGGAACATTAACAGTCTTGACTGTCCGAAGAATGAGTGCCCGAAGAATGCAGCAGTAAAGATCTTTTTAATGCTTAAATATGAGTTCTCTATTTGATATCCTTGATTTCTCTTCTTCTCAAACCCTAGAGCCTGGAGTTTCCACACACTTGCTAAGAGTTATGCTTGTTTTGCTTCTTCATTAAAAGTTTTCCTTTTTTTGCTAAATCACTTTTATTGAGCAGAACTTCAGGTTTCCATATGCTAGGACTGTTTGTTCAGGGATACTGCCACCACAAGTTAAGCATATCCTTTATTGCCTACTGCAATCAGAATTAAAGTCAGGCTATTTTTTAAGAAGAGTTGTTAATTTAAGACATCTCTTTAACAATCAAAAACTCCTACATATCAATGTGATCCACTAGAATGCAAAATCTTCAATGACTCACAAGTCAATCTCTAATGAACTTCTAACGTCCATATTTTTCACAGTAAGAACTGTAATATATGAAAAATCTGGAACAGTAGTCAGTTACTCTACAACCAAAAAGAAATATATGTCACTGACTTGGAAACTACAAGTTCCTTAATCTTAATTTAAAACTTTGTCTAAAATACCACAAAGAGTAGGGTGCACAATCTATATTAGAAACAATGAAAAGGAGTCAAAAAAAAATTGCCCTATGATCAATAGCCTAAGATTGGTGTTTTCTGAGCTTCTTGCAACCTTAGGAACTTCTCATAAGGAAGATTAGCACAAGAGAATCAATTCTCTTAATTTAGGTCAAGATACAAGCAAAACATTGAATTAGAAACAGAATATCGATTCCTCATGAGTTAATTGGTTGACAAAATATGTGGCCTAAGGGGACAGTATCTAACATGTTCTATACTGCAGAAGAAATGAAAGCTGCCCTGGAGAAAGACACCATATACTGTGCAAGTTAGGCATTCAAGTCTGTGTCCAGAAAGGCAAAACTCTAGCTACTTAAACATTATGTCACAGGTTACATATGATAGTAATTATAGCTTACATATTTACCATATTACTATTTATGGGTAAAGCAGACCTGCTATATATAAGCCTGATAATGAGACATTATGCGGTCATCATTCTAGATGGACTCACATTAACTAGCCCAATTAATAAATCCACCCATCTTCCAATTCCAAGCAGTCACTAAAAAGGCATAATGACCAAAAAAATGTAATTTAAGTTCTAAGAAACACATTTTCACATTTGAGAACTGTAAATGCTCTCAAGAAATGCCAGCAGTGCAAACATATTAGTTATAAAATTGTAAGGGGAAAGAGCTATTGTTTATCATTTTTGCATAGCACAACTCGAGATCCAAACTGGTTGGCATCTAAGCACTGCACCAAATGATAAACAGCATTAGCCAGCATATTATAGTCGAGATTATCTTCCAATTTAAAACAGGAAGAATATTTGTATTTCTACATCCTTCTTATATAGCAATAAACTATAAAATCCTGGTATTGTATCTGGATATGCAGCAATGTAAACACTTTCAAGGCACATAGGCTGAAACGTATTTGCAGATTTCCAGATCATTATTCAACTACTATATTTATCCTGCCCATTCCAGCCTCTTTATCCAGTGGCACAGAAACAACCAGATGTGTTATGAAGTTTCACTGTCTTTGGAATATTCTTACTAAAAATCGTCAAAAGCAGAACTCTGCTTAACAGATAAATGAGACTCATTTACTACAGTCCATAACTAGGAAAGCTGTTCTTAAATTATCTACATTGGTAAAGTGTGCAGGACAGTGTTCTACGCTTGCGCACTAAATACCAGCAAAAATAAAGCAAACAAAGCAGTACCTTGAACACACACTGGGTAACCCACTATTTAAAGAACCTTTCTTAATCTTAAGTATACAGGGAAACAAGCTCCTTTCACAAGGGCTCTATTTGAAGCAGATCCCTAGACAGGCAACTCTCATATGTATAATTCATGTAATAATTTCTCTAATATTCCTGTCACCAAAATTTAAGGTAAGGAATTTCATGACTTGCACCTCCTTTGACACACAGCCAAATCCTGAATACGTCAACTATTTTCCTTTTCTTGCACTGAATCTATTTTTGCAGTACTACTTTCAACTATAAAATTGTAGAGATTAAACATAACATTAGCCATGTCTTAACTTCCTTTTTAAAGGAAGTCTTGCTTTGGCTCAAACTTTGGAACTGCTCCTCTCCAACCAAGGAATTAACCTCTTTAACAGAATAACTAGAGATGCAAAACACTTCACATGTACTGTAGAAGAGAGAATAAATAAGAGACCTACAGAAGTCACAGTACCCTGCTCCATTTTGGCTTTGGAAGAAACAAAGATCTTCATGGTTTAAACTCAGACATCATCTAGCCCAAAGTTTTTAGGCTCTCGATCAAAACAAATAATAATTTTGAAACAATTGCTGGCACAATAGTTGAAAGGCACAAATACATTTGACCTCTGGCTTAAAAAAAAATGCCCTTCCCACTTGCTTCCCTCCCCCTCCCCATAATCTCAACATAATTAATGGAATTAAAAAACTCAGATAGGTAAGGAATCTAGATTCCTGAAGATATCTGCATGTTTAATTCCTAGGCTTAGTCATTTTCAGATTCACAAGGAGAGGCGACATGCATTTCTATTTGTAATGCTCTTCTTAAGATATCAGCTGAGAAAGGACTAAATTCTTCCTATATCAGACTTAACTTTTATTTCCTATTTAGCATTTGCTGGGATTCCCATTGTTCTGAATGGGGTTACCATTCCCCTTGCTCCCTAGACAATCTCGCCATCAGCACATGTGCTATTTAGACCTTTACAAGGAACTCCATGCAGGGAGAGGGAGAAGTGTTAAAACATGCACAATGCAGCAACATTTTCAGACGTCATTCAAAAAAATAAACCTAGCACATCAGTGTTCTAGAAGTCCCTTTAGAAGCATAAAATTAGTATTTTCTGGTGTTCCAAGACAAAACCAAGGCAGACACCCCCAGAACCAGTTGATTAGACTACTGAAAGGCAACTTCAAAAGGCAGAGTGTAGCCATATACTTCTTTAAGCTTAAATTTCAACTCAAGAAATCCGATCTGTCCCAAAGAGCACTGATCAATGCTTCTCCATTGGCAATTTCAATCTCTGATTTAACATGGAGTTTGATCATATTCATTGAAGACAGGGTATTGAAAGCAAGGGGAGAACTGCATTGTGTAGAGAACCCAAGCAAGTTTTCTAAACTTTCAGATAAGCAAGGACAGTAATTGCCGCTTGACAAAGATACAGTTAATCTAAAGTACGGACACGTACCAGCCTTTGCTGCTCCAACAAAAGATCAGCTTCCTCTTTCTCCTTCTTATACAAAATCTCCATCTCTTGTAATCTGAAGGCAGGCCAAGAAACAGAAGCAGACAGAGGTGTTAGCTCATATACAGAGCAGGCTGAGCTACAATCACAATATAAAACTTATTCCTTTTCAAAGTTAACTCGTAATTGTCACTGTATTACAATGAAAACTATAGTAATTTCTGCCCCCTTTAACATAATAAAAATAAAAATCTTGGTTTATTTTTGTTTTTATTTGGCGTAAAAATTTATATTCATTCATTTAACTTATTAACAGTTGTATAGGAGAAGTCTATCAAAGTACAGAAGAGGAACTGAAACTTCTGAGAGCCTGCAGCACAATCCTGCCCTAGGATTTGCTCTATAGGGCCTATTGCAGGTGGTCAAATTGGATTTTTAAAGTAACTAGACCAAGTATGTAAGTGAAGTTATGTGAAGTAAGTGAAGATCTTGTATTGGAGTAGGGTGGAAAGGGACTTTAGCTTACTTTTTTTTTTGAGGAAGCCTCATTAAAGAAACTTCCAGAAAAAAACCAATAGGCATCGTCTTTGGGTTTTACACTGACATTAGCCAAACAGATGTGTAACTTTCTTTCTTGTTTGAAGTAAGAATACAGAGTTAACTTGTTACCTTTTCTCCATCTCCTGCTTCATGTCAATACCCTGCTTCTCCAGGAGCTCCCTCTGAGCAAACGTCCAGTCAACTGGCTCAGACGGCGTCTCGGCAGAGGGTGTTTTCTCTCTCTCTGCTCTTGCTTGTTCCGGATGGTTGAATCGGAAGACGTGGTTTTTACCCATAATGATACGATTGCCTAAAAAGTCAAATAAGATTAACCATTTGAGATAAAGTTTCCAACACCAGTGAAAAAGCACATTTTAACTATCAGTATCACTTATCCTGTCAGATGGCAGCAGCAGCAGAAATGATTTTCCAAAAATCCAACTAGGATTTTTGCATGCATTCAAGTTACTGGGTGACAAAGTAAACAAGAAAAAACACCTAGTTTGTACAGAATAACCTCCTTCTGATATGAAGAAATGTTCACAGAGGACATTGTTTTTGGGGGCTAATCTAATGTTCTGGAAGTTTGTTAAAATTAAAGGATAAACTTGGAGACTGTCCAACAATATTGCAGTAAATAAAATACATCACTTAACCCCATTCTTCTCCAGAAAAAGGTATACAGAATTTCCAGTGGCAGTGTCAAAAATATAGTCAAAAGCCATTTCGATAGGTTTTTCAACTTGGAAAAGTCTGCCTTGAAAGACTGGAAAGCATCAGGCTTCCTTTTTACTTATTTAATTTTTAAATGTGGTTTGTGTGTACTGTTTTTACTTGAATTCTAAGGAATGGAATTTACAGAAATTTCTTTTTCACTATGGGAAGAGCCACAAAAATGTAATATTGCCAGTCTCCAGGGCTGCCCACAAAACATGCACTTGATGGAACACAGCAAAATACCTCAGCTCTCCCAGTGAACATATTACTATAGCAATATGCTACCATTCTAGTAAAGAGATCTCCAGAATAAACAAAACTGTCCTTATGAAAACAGTGCTAAAACACAGGCTTTAGAAGATATAAAAGACTATTTAAAAGTGTAATTTATTGCCAAGATGCTGGAATGGAAAAATATCTACTTTCTTTAAGAAAATATTTGCTGAATACCACAGTTTTCAGTATGAGCCATAAGCAAGCAGAGAACAACAAAATACTCCTCCTTCATTGCCCAGTTCTCTGCTGATGTCACAATGCTTAATTCCATACAAATTCTCATTAATGGTTTGGTGCAAATGATTCTGAGATGCTTTAAACTACTGGGAAAATGAGAAGAACCACAGAAAGTATCATGGTTTGAAAAACACCCTGTAATATATGTAATAGGACAAAGCTAATAATTTAGGGAAGTCACTCCCTCCCCTCCTTCCCCTGCATGCATTTCTAAAGCAAAGCAGGGGACTGAGTGAGAAACCAAATGAGAGGAAAGAGAAGCTGTTGTACTCCTGCAGAGAGTCACATTTAGCTGTGCCAGGAAGCTGGGAATTTTCCATCAGCAGCTGGCAGTCTGTCTGTTCTGTCTCACAGAGACTGCCAAGGGCAATAGGCCTGGACAAGAATGTACTAGAATAATACCAGGGTAAGCAGAAGGACAAGCAGGATGCTGTGTGACAGTGAATATTTAAGCACACTTTCAGCTGGCGCAGCAAAGAGTAAAGGAGAAGAAACTGTTGCCAAGAGAAAAGCAGCACCAACAATTGTTCAAGAGCTGTACTCCGAAAAGGTAACACTCCTGATCTTTATTGGCACATGGTGCTCTCTATCAAAGATAAGTGCCACCTATAGATGCTTCTTAGATGGACAATTTTTAGGAGATACGAAAATAAAATCGAAAATTCCTACCTGAGCGCAGCTGCACAGGCTGCACTACTCTCTTGCCGTTAACATAGGTTTCTGACCGTTCACAAGGCTCCAAAGTGACAATGACTATGAGGAAAACAACATTGACAAATAAGACTTCAGAGAGCACTGTTCAGAAATACAGAAGTGTCCAAACCCAAGAGTTCTCTCTCTTTTTCAAAGCTTTCTGGTCATTTTCCTAATATTCCAATACAGTACAGGAACACTCCTTGATACCATACCAGTTAATAAAAAGCTCCAGAGAATCAATGCTACTGATATCTCAATATTGAAGGAAATAATTTGCTTCATTGCAAATGAAAAAATGTTTCATTTTTCATGTTTATAATTAACCAATATGAGAACTTTACTTGTTTTAAACCCTGAATTTCCAATAGCGCATTTTGATCATAACCTTGACCCCAACAGCCAGTTCATTTTAGGCAACTAAAATCAGTAGTTCAGTTCAATAAGTATGTGCTTAGAAGGTCTGCATGTTCAAAACGGTCACCTAAATACTTATTCCCTCTCCATTTCAAATACCAATATTTTGAAGCTAATATCAAACAATCCTTTATCCTTCTGCAAGATTCCCATTAGTCAAGGCTGACAGTTTCCTAAGGAAAGATATATTTGGGCCTAAATTCAAATACAACTATTCCCTGATCAACTGAGGTATGAAAAATTCAGCAACGCTTTGCAAGGAGTAGTAGTTTCTCACCTTCACCATTGTTGTTCCTCTCGCTTCGAAAGATACAGTGTTCTTCCTTAATGTGAGCCCCACTCAACACAATATCCTGCCTTCGCTCAGCATCAGCTTGTCCAACCCTGAATCCAGCAGAGAACAATATCAGCCACTCAGACATTTCTTGTAAGTTTGTGCAGAACAATACACTCAAGAAATATCCAGAGAAAATCTAGATTACTAAAACTATCCTTCAAGTTGAAAGACTTGAACTATAAAACGCAGTGCTTAGATCTGACTTACAGAAGAGTTAGCAGTTCTATCATGAATTGATAGACACATGGAGAAGAGGAAAATTAAATTTTCTCTTTTAAAATACACCATTTAAAGAGTAACTGCAATGTAAAACATCTCTGGATCTGGGGCACAAAAGGACATGTACTTCCAGTGATTTATTTAGACTGGCATACAGTAATTAACCCGTCTAGTGACCAGTACCCAACTTCAACAAATAAGCAAATACAGTTAACAGTTTGCTGAATGATCTGAATTTTATGAAGTTTCCTCTAGTTTCCAGACGACAAGAAGTTTCCTCTAGTTTCCATCCCTAAAGCGTGAAAGTTTATGACCGCTGCAAACTTCAAATATTTGAGAAATCGCAAATACTTGTTATTTGTAAAAATGTGTATCTTGTGATGTTTCTGATTTACTCTACTCTCTACCATCCACATTTTTAGTAGTTAGGCTCAAATTTATCAAAATTCCCCAAGGCCTAAACTACTGTCATCATTCTGCTCTGAACACTCTACCATTTTGTTACTCCTTTCAGAAGGTTAGTTGTAGGGCAGAGTAGCATGTAATCATACAACAGCACTCCAGAGATAAGTCTAACCCTCTCTACTTTTAGAGATCTAGGAAAAAACACCCTTTTAAACTCCAATTGGACTTCAGAGTGTATTAGTACCCAACCTCACCTAGTAACACCATCTTTGATGTAGTAAAGCAGGCATTCAGACATGAGTGGATCTTCATTAAGGTTTACCAGATGAGGAGTCTGAAACAAAAGGGAAAAGTTAATTAAGAACTGAACACCTACATATGCTAATTTGGCAGTCTTGCTAGGAATAACCAAGTTATTACACAATCCATCTTCTCCAAACGTAACACCATCTTGCACTACTGAAGAGCATCACAAAGTAACAGCAGAATTTTAGCCAACGTTGGCTGATGTTTTAGATAAGAAAAAGCACAGAGGGGAAGGAGCAAAAGATTGATTGAAAAAATAATGATTCCTTGTAAAGTCTCTGTAAGCTTTCCTAAAGGAAATCCAACAGCAGAAAATGATGATACTTGTGTGATATTTCAAAACTGATGCGAGATCTTTCTTTTTTTTTTTCCTTAGTCCAGATCAAGTGTCCCATTTTGAAAAGCCCATTAATGTTAAAAGTAAATATAGAACTATCAACATTTTCTGATGCAAATAGCTAAAGACCTCTTCATCTAAAGTTCTTAATTGAAATCCACTACAGTTACTAAACCAACCTTCTTTGGTGAAAAAACCCCATTGGAATCGGCAAACAAGTCACATGGCCTTGGTGTGAAAATCTAGCCCATATGATAGCAGTAAACACAAAAGAAAAGGCAAAAATGATTAAACAGAATGAAAGGAAAAAAAAAAGATGTCAAAAGAAAGATAATGTTACTAAGCATCCTTCTTCCTTTCATTATCCTCAATTAGAATAACTTAAGAAAAAAATCAAGGTGGCTAGGATTCCTTGGAAACACTGCTTTCATCACCTTATGCCATCTGCCAAGAAATTTACTTAATAAAGACACTAATAACACTCAGTTTATGGAAGCTCAAAAATTACTACGTGTTAATTACAGATTTTTTTCTCTGCATAAAGAAATTTGGTCATGTATGGCACAACAGAAGCTTAATGATGGACACAAAGCAAGGGAAAGAGACATCTTATTCACCCCTACAAATATAGAGATCACCCAGAACTGCAGTTGAAGATGTGGCCCACTGTCATCCCTGTTCACTGCATAAAAACAAACATCTGGAGCTGCATGAAGGTCTTCAAAGAGCAAACTTGAGAGAAACCAAATCCCTACATAGCCAACCGCTATAAACAACACTATGACTTGCACCATTTGGGCACTTTGAAACTAATACTCTAGACATGCATGTTTCAGCATCTGACTTTACATACTCTGTTCCAATTACAGTCTGAATAGGTGACAAGAGAGCTTTGTAAAAAAAAATAAAACTCAGCAATTTGAAAGATGGTGCTGGTAAAACAGGCTATACACTCATTTTGAGATTTATTATTCAGCCACAGAGCAATTATATTTTCAGCCTTTCCCTGTTCAGCATTCCTCAAGCAGGAATTAAAGTCACAACTAGTAAAGAGGACAATGAACCTTTTAATTCATGAAGTAGAAAAAAGCCACCTTACACTATTGAATTGATAGCTCATCTGTTAAAAATACAACCCTGTCCCAAGCATCATATGTAACAAAAAGGTTTTAAAAATAACTTCAAATTTTCTATCTACAGCTCTGCAATTCTTACCACAGCAGCCACAACAACTAGAAGGAGGACTACTGGAACTGAGCTATAAGGATAGCAAGGAATACAAGCAGACAGGACTAGATCAGGAAGTGGAAGGTTTATTTCTGCTAATAAATCCTGCATGAGGAAAAGCATATATACTATCTATGAGCAACTATTTATCCCAGAGGGCACTTTTACACAAACCTGGTCAGCAGAAAATGCATCAAAAGAATCATCAAAAAGAGTTGATGGCCTCTGAGGGAAAATCTAAAAGGAGATTATGAGCCATAATATCAGGAGCAAGAGGAAAAAAGCTCTCAAGAATTAATGCCTTTACAAATGTTAGGCACTTTTGGAGTACATACCAAAAGCCAGCCAGAGCTCTACTTACCCAAAACATAGCAGCATTATTTTAAGCAAAGGATTATAAATTTTAAACAACTTGGCCATCCTGAGTTTCTTCATAATGTCTCTGATTGGCCCTACTTTATCCTTAGATCAAAGTTTGTTAAATACTTGCATATGCAAGTTTTAGGCCAAAATATTTTGCTTGTTATTTGTTCAAAGATATCTGAGGTACAAGAAAGGAGTTTCGTTTCTTTGTGGTTCTTTAATTAATAATTCTGCATTAACTGCTTAAATAACTTTTGTAATTTCGTCGTGCCATGTTTATGGCACTGATTTATGTTCTTATTCTGCTTCTTTCAAGTATTGACACATACTGAAATAACTTCTTCCCTACACTCTCTGGGTTCCACCGTTAACTCACCAGATTACAATCCCCTTTTCCTGGTTGGAAAAGGTTGAATTCAAGAAACATCATCCAAACAAGACTAACACTCTTCTGATTTATTCTTGAAAATCTCCCATGTGCAGTTTGACACGTTTTAACCCTAAAGATGGTGTTAAAAGCTTACTACAAAAGCAGTTTATGACTAAGGGTCCAAACCTGACTTAATTCCTTCTTTATCTTACACAGATATGAGATCGTGTGTGTGTGTGTGTGTGTGTGTGTGTGTGTGTGTGTGTGTGTGTGTGTGTGTGCGCGCGCGCAGCACATCCCCCATCAACTACCAAATTTATCAGCCCTTTGTGCACAGATCTCAGTAACTAGCATCAACATCTCTACCTTTTTAGGTGAGAAGACTCCCAGAGTTCCTCCATCTTCACGAATGGCAACTCCCATTTCTGCCAACAAAGCCTCCCTGAAAAAGAAAAGCAAGATACCTATTTTAGGCTTCAGATACAGTAATTCTCAGCATTCAGCGAGCCTATCCACTTGCCATACAACCAGGATTGACACTAATTAATAAGGCAATAGGCTAAGTTCCCAAACAATAGGCTAAGTTCCTAAACTTAGGGGACTGGAGAGTTCCCAAAGTCTGCAGAACAACCACAGCAGAAGTTTTACACAGGACTAAAATGATGTTATAGTGCAATAATATAACCAAAGGTTCATAGATTTTACAACATTGTACTTGTTGACTACTTAAAGAATTTTTGAACTGCAACTGAAAGCAAGAGGAGTATGAAAAGAACCAGCTTCATGCTGTTTCACAACAGAAGCTAGTAACTCAGAATGTTAACTGAGTTACAACTCTAAAATATTTACTGTAAAAAATACAGGAGAGAGCATGTCTGTCTTTCAGCCTTGCCTCTGCTGTTACATAAAATACAAAGAACAGCACAATTACCATTAAGTGCTATACTGCTGTTTCACTGCTTTTAAACAAAGGAACATTCTCCTCTTTCCCACATCTCTCTTCTCCATTTTCTATAAAGCATCTACAGCAGTTCTGATTCCTGACCTTTCCATCCTAATGGCCTCAGTCTTCCGCAGCTTCTCTTCCCACGTTTCATTCAACTCTGCAATGATCTTCTCAGATTCCTGTGTAAAAATCCAAAAGCTATTTTACAGTCCCTCTTCAGAAAGTTCTCTTTGAATTAATACACAAAACCATTAAGAGTTATTCTCAACTCTATACTTCAGTTTAACTTTTGGCACCCTATAGTTGTCTTCATAATATTCTGCTATTTCATAACTACTCATGTTTTTATTAGATAGTTTTGAAGGCAAACTGAGGAAAAACAGAAATACTTCAGCTAGCTAAGTCTTTAACTTGAGTCACTTAGATTTTCTTTTTTTTTTAAATCTGGTTTACAAACATCATTCAGTAACTGGATGCCAAGGGACTGCAAAGACCACACCATTATTTCCATGGCAACAGCAGGTTTCTCACATAAAAGAACATGCAGGGCGTATTTCAGCCCTTTCCAAGCCCTGTAGCAGTCTCTCATGGACAAGAAATGAGAAAGCAGCATAGATTCAACATGGACTCCCCACTTGCTCGCCCATAGAGACTGGGGGCTTCGGTAAAATGAAGAAATACTTCACTGCAATGCAATTTTGATGCTATTGAAATCTATGCAGAATTTGGACAAGGCTGCTATTGTCTGGATAGAGCAAGCTATTCTGTGTGCTTCACATTTTAATCTGTGGGGGCTGGGTGAATACAACAGTGGCAGGATTATTCTGCCTCCTTTTTTCCAACTTTGAGGTAATTTAGTATCTGGAAGTTGCCTGCATTGGCTAGTCAAACCTAGTCCACACTAGGGCTAACCAGGCCTCTTGAAATACATCTATTATCAAATATCCCATTTCTCACTGTATCACATGACCAGTAAACAAGAAAAAGATTGCTATTTATAAATTCTGTTCTAGTTCCACATGACAATTAAATCCTAAAAATCACAAAAGCAAAGGCTGTGCACAAACACAGTCTGTAACTCATCTGACTTAAATGCACTTTCTAAGGTACAAGTAATACACCAGCTATGTTTGCTGAAGGAGACTTCCCCCGGTTTTACAGCAATTTAGGTTTGAAAAAGACCAAAATTACAGCTTTAATTGGCAATACCTACCTTCAAACGTTCAATTGCCTCTTCTCCTCCAGGAGTTGACATGATTCTTTCCTGTATACTGGACACAGATGTTAAGCCCACCTGACTACTGAGAGAGCAGGATGATGGAGATGCAGTGAGGGACCCCATGGAGGCTGTGGAAAAATTGCCAGGACGTTGATTCTCGGAGGCTAGCAAGTATCTATGTTTATTGTTCTGAAAATCTTTCAAATCTGGGAGAGAGAGACAGAAGGAAAGCAGAGGGACAGGAAAAAGGAAAAGAGGAAGAGAAAGGAATAGGAAAAGGAAGATAGGAAGGAAACACCAGTGTAAGAGGAAAGCATTTGAGCAGCAACAAGACAAGTTTTGCAATTTTTAGATGGCAGTTCTGAAACAAATCCTTTAATATCCATGACAAAAAACAGCTCAGTTTAGATCCTAAGGATAATAGATAAGTATTGATTCACAGAATCACAGAATGTTTGAAGTTGGAAGGGACCTCTAGAGATCACTTAGTCCAACCTCCTGCTCCAGTGGGGACACCCACAGCAGGTGGCACAGGGTGGCCTCCAGGCAGGTTTAAGACCTCCAGAGAAGGAGACTCCCCAGCCTTCCTGGGCAGCCTGTGCCAAGGCTGTCACCCTCACCGTAAAGAAGTTCCTCCTCACATGTACACTGAAACACATTTCCTGTGTTTCAATTTGTACCCATTGCCCCTTATCCTGTTACTGGCCACCACCGAGAAGAGTTTGGCCATATCTTCCATACACTCTCCTTTCAGGTACTTCTACATATTGATTAGATCCCCTCTCAGCCTTCTCTTCTCCAGAGGAAACAGGCCCAGCTTGCTTAGTCTTTCCTCATACGAGAGATG
>JAUBOD010000036.1:744195-758865 GCA_032353885.1 Nothura maculosa | reverse complement strand
ATTAGATCCCCTCTCAGCCTTCTCTTCTCCAGAGGAAACAGGCCCAGCTTGCTTAGTCTTTCCTCATACGAGAGATGCTCCAGTCCCTTAATCATCTTTGTTGCTCTATGCTGAATCCTCTCTAGACGCTCCACATCCCTCTCGTAATGGGGAGCCCAGAACTGCACACACTGCTCTAGGTGCAGCCTCCCCAGAGCTGAGCAGAGGCGCAGGATCTCCTCCCTGACTTGCTGGCAACGCTCCTACTGATCCAGGCAGGATCCCATCGGCCTTCTTGGCCACGACAGACCTGCTGCCTCATGGTTACCTTGGTGTCAACCAGGACTTCCAGGTCCCTCTCCAGCAGGTCAACCCCTAATCGGTACTGGTGCCTGGGCTTATTCCTTCCCAGGTGCAGGACCCTGCACTTGTCCTTGTTGAGCCTCATGAGGTTCCTCTCTGCCCAACTCTCCAACCTGTCCAGGTCCCTCTGAAGGGCAGCACAGCCCTCTGGAGTGTTGGCCACTCCATCCAGTTTGGTGTCATCTGCAAACTTACTCAGGGTGCATTCTGTCCCCTCATCCAAGTCACTGATGTACAAAGATTCTTAAGCCAGTCTTAAGAAAGAATCTCTGAAAAAAATACATGTTCCCCAAAAAGAACTGTCCAGTTCTGAGGATTTGAAATCCATTGCTTTGCTGGTTGAGCTGCCCTCTTTGTAAACCAAATATTGAACTGATGAGCAATATGGAGTGAGATTTATAATATTTTGGATCTAAATCTGGAAATACATCACCCTAAAATTCAACAAAATATTATCTTCTAGACTCCTTTAATTTATAATGACAAAATAAGTATTTCTCCTAGAGGCAGTTCTGCTCTCAAAGCACAAGATCTGAGAATGACTCCCTCTTAAAATCCTCACAAGTTAGGGAGTAGAGAAACCATTTGCTCAGGCCATGACAGGAAGAAGGAACACAAGTTCACAGTTATCCTGTTATGTTACCTTTGGGCCCTCCTTATCTAAAAAATGGAAGTCTAAGATACACAATTGATTAGATATCTGCTAAGAGTTATCTGCTCTGGAATATATGTAAAACTTGTTGGTCTTAATTTAGAAGAAGAAGGATTTAAAAAACAAACAAAGCCTGATAAGGCAACTTGTATAACCTAGAAAACAAAACAAAAAAATACCCACACCTCAGAGAGGTAGAGAGCACAGAAGGAAAAAGCATGTGATTGGGTTAAAAAAAGGCTATCCAGAAGCAGTATAGTTTGCTTTAATTTGGCTTCTCAGATAGGTCTATAAATGATACCCTGAAACTAAGCACAAAAATATTCTAACATGGAAATATTAGACAGTTAGGCAGCTCAGTCCTAACACTTTTGATAGTTAAAAATTTTAATTTAGGAACAAATTCTTTAAGTTAAGTACCCTTGGGGAATGAGCAGGTCAAATCAGACTTTGCAAGTTATAATTATGGATCTTCACCATAAACCAATGTTGCCAATAAAACCTGCAAAAATAAGAGATGCTCACCCAGACATTGCATAAATTTCCACGTCCTCCTATATCTCCTCTACTCCTATCCTGAACAATTTTGCTACCGTAAGCCTTATGTCCTAGTTCACATTCAAACTGCTGCATCAGCCTCATGAAATTGATGATTGCATCAAGTCAGTTTGAAAACCACCATCTGCAAATACAGGAAGCAGGGGTGGAAGGTTAACAGAAGAGGAGGAGGTTAAGGAACGGGAATGCCATTAGGATAAGGAAAGCAGGCATGGCAGAGCAGGGAGGAAGGAGTCTTGAAAGGCCAGTACACATGCACTCCTGGAGATGAAGCTAGTGGCACTTGCAAAAGCTTTGGCAGTTGCTGGGACCGGAGAACCAAACCCCTCAACACCGTGCACACTCCTCTGGAAGGCTGCAGCTTTCACACAGATGGCATATGCACACACTGGAAGCAGCATCAGAATGCAAGATAAGGCCAGGATGAGTCTTTACACCAGCAGTAGCTTCAATTTTAGGAAATTTCAGACAGATCTCTTCTACTTGAAATTTTGCTCACAGTGGAGAAAAACAGCTGAAAAAAGGTTTAAGACAAAATCTACCGACCCTAAGCTTACAAGAACACATTTCAGACACACATTTAGCTTACAGTGTCTTATGTCTATGTCCCTTTCACAGAAGCAGTCAGAGAATCAAGTGCTTCCAGCTCTAAAGCAGATCTTCATCAGTTTCTTCTGAAGAAAATATTTTCAGTGTGAAGGATAACAAGGCTCCATTCTGCAACTACATTGATAACCACAGGTTTAAGAGCCCAAATAAGAGACTGTCATCAGTTTCTTCATGTAAAAAGAAATTATATTAAAAATTCAGTCTCCAGAAGGAGCTAATACTGCTTTTCTTTAAGTAACTGACATATTTGTAACAAGTGTTTTTTTTATGTGGAAAATAGAAGTTAGGAGGCAGAGAAGCCCAAAAAAGTAGCAGCTATTTTAACTCTGTACTTTCAGAAAGATCCGAGAAGATTTTCTGCCTTGAATAAAAAACACAAGCTGTCACAAAAACAGGCTAAGGAGTTACCATCCCCCTCTACATTCTGCCAGCAAGAAAGCAATGGACATACTATGTTGTATTTTTAACTTTGCACTTATTTTTTGACTGTTGATTCCTTGCAAGAAATGTCCATTAAGCTAGTCTCCACAAAACTGCATTGCATTCCACAAAGAGTGTTCTGTCTGGGATTTCCCTGTGAGAAACGCTGGCATGCAAAGCTCATTCAAAAGCTGACCCAGAGAAAGCATGTTAAGAGGAAAACCACACGATACACACATTTGCCTCCACTTCCAGGGTATTCATCTCCCATTGGATCAACTGAAGGGAAGCAGGGGGGAAAATACAAGAAGGATCAAAGTTCAAGGCTTAACATTGACACGGGAAGGGCAGAGAATAATACTTGATGTTTAGAGGAAAAAAAAGCACAGTTTTCAGTAACACATCAGGTTTTCTTTTTTTTTTTTTTTTAGAAGGAAAAAATATACCCACACTGTACCAAGCACGGCAACACCTGCATTTCATTGTCTTGAAAACACATAGAAGATAAAGGAAAGTAAGGACTAACAAGTCAGAAACTACTGCAACATATGTCTTAAGTCACATTGAGCCTTTTTCTTTTCTTTTAGATTGAAAACATGAATCTATAATTTTATTGGCATCTTCCACGCAAGGAACTATGGTACTGTTCCTGTAACAAAAAGATGCAGCATTTAAAGCTGTCATTTGCTTGCCTTATTTGGAGCAGGAGTCAGGAAATAATTCAGGCACAAATCTGTGCAGGGACTTTAAGAGGTAACATCGATGGCAAAGCAGACCAGTATTTAGAAAACGTGACATCTCCTACAGTACAGCTCTGTCAAACTAATCCCAAATCTTGCCCCCAATAACTTATTTTGTCCGCAATCACCTGCTTCACAGCTAATTGCTTAGCATGACCAATGCTCCACCACCCAGGACACTGCCTAGCAGGAATTACATATGCATCATCTCCCTTTCCGAGCAAGGGCAATACTAGAGGCAGGTATTAACTTGACCCTTTATCCCTCAAGCAAAAGTAAAAGCTGCTTTCTCTCTCAGTATGAGATCAGCTTATCTTCTATACCACAGCTATCCTCCTTCGAGGAGCAGCTAAACAAAACAGCATTCATAATTCACCTTCATTCCTTAATGAAGTTATATTTTAATAAATCATTTGCACAGAAATTCCAAACTCCAATTTAGCTGAATTTTAAGAGTTTGAGGGTGGCTTATTAAACAAGCCATGCTAGGACCTTCTGGAGAGTTAAAGGAGGCTACCATTCCTATGACCACATGAAAAATTTTAGGTCAGCAGCAGCTGCAATATGGCAGGGATTGGCAACGTCCATTTAATCTACTTACTGTCAATAATATCTCCCAGCCCTTGGGCGCGCAGGAGATCCTTAAGCCGTGTCACCTCCTCCTTCAGCTCACGCACCAGCTTGGCATTGGGGTCCTCGTTGATAACAGCATTGCATTTAATCTGTTTTGCACGATCAGCATATCTGGAATCAACCAAAACAGACCTTATTTAACTTATACTGAAAGTATAAGTGCTCGTGTGCAACAAAGGAACATAGCAATACAGGACATGTAGCTTGCAGTTGTACAGCAAAAGAGAATCCGAGATTATATTCAGTGATGCTCTGCATTCAAGTTCAATATAGGGCACTGGTGCAAAAAACACAAGCCCAGCTTGTATTAACAAGGTGCTGGTGAGGTCTCAGCTCAACTAATGTGCTCAATTCTTTTTAGGGACCACATTGGAAAAGAATATACAAACATGAAAAGATGATTTTTATCAATTTCAGACTAAGTGCAGACAATAAATCCATGACTATAAGCACATGCAGAAAGTTAGCTTTCATCCTTCAGAGCAACAGGTTTCTTATACTAGTTTTCTATTCCCCCTCCCAGATGTTTAAGCCATAATAGTTACAATGTCCTTTAAATCTTAAGGTATTAGAACTAACTGCTAACCCTTCCCATCTCAGTTAAAAAAAATAAAAGACCTTAAAGTGCTCAGAGTTTCATCGTAGTTTATGTCTGCTGGACTCAAAGCAGCAACCATGGCAGTTCTGGAGTTACCTCCTGTATTGAAGAGACAAAGGTTTTCATGAAACTGCAGTGTACACTCTAGATACTATTTACCGACTGAATTTGCTATAAACTATAAATTCAACTATATCCTAAGCAACATATGAAACCAGAAGATAATAAAAGAGCTGACACTAACAAACAGTAGAATATATGACACAAATTTGATTGTTAAAAATATTTAAATCCACCAATTCAAGTGAAGAGAGACAAAAACAAATTTCCATAATGACACAAGCAAATTAGTCATACCTAGATTTTCTCGAAGCAACCATGTTAATACTGAGTCCCTGTATGGTATAAAGTCTGTTTTCTTCTTCTTTTTACTCTATAAGAAAAGAAAATACTACTGAAAAATGCTTACCCATTGGAAAATTAAAGTTTAAAATGATCTGATTCTGATCACAGAATAGGTCCTAAAAGCACTATAACAGTATATGCACAAGCTAGCAAAACAGAGCAGTGACCCGTCCTCAGTTGTACAAGTGACTGAGTTCAGTTTTAACTCACAAAACATTTTCAAATATCTAGAGGTGGTAAGCAATCTATAAAATTTCCTTGAAGCACTCCCTTCACAAAGATTTTCCTGGGTTTGTATGCCAGAAGGGCATATAAAGCTTATTTTCTAATACCATTCTCAGACAATTCAGCAGTAAACCTTAGTATTCCAGATGAATTTTTTACTGGGGTAGCTTAAGGGGAAAGACTATTCTTTGGCTTGTTAGAATAACTAACTTTCTAGAGTTCTCAGAAGTCCATCATAAGAGCTTCCACAGCCACAAAGATATATATGAAAGAACAACTAGTTAATCTTCTGTTGACTTATGAATAGTTAGTATGTGTCTCAATGGTTTAATTAAGGGTTTAATTCTACACAACACTTAACACAGGATATGATTTTGCAATAAAAGACTCAATTATAAATTGTGTGGAGACTCTTCTTAAGACTTAAGAGGTGCATTAAAAGCAAGTATCAGTTTTGCAATAACTCTATCCCTATTATTTGCTTTCAAGGGCAAGCTGATGGAATTTTACAGTCAAAAATAAAATAAAATTAAAAAATACACTACTACACAGACCCATCATACCTTGCTGGTGCAGTTATCCTAAATTGAAAGCATAAGAGGAAGAAGACACAAGGTGAGCTTCTTAATAGGATTTTATATATAATTTTCATATTAGTTTGGAAAATATTCCCTTTTCTTGTGGAATCAATAAGAATAGTGTTCATACAATCATCTCAGAAGCACTCAAATATAGTCAGTCTGCCCCTACTTGTTGAGAACTCACTTTTAAGAAGAGCAATGACGTTTTCTTTTGAAAAAAAGTGCTCTTAGCACCAAGTAGAAATCTACTTTTAGTAAATCTGAAGCATTATACCTGGATCACTAGATACTTCTTTAATTCAACGTAGTATTAAATCTCAACTTTACAGAAAAGCCAGAGACAACCAGATTATTACATTTTTAATATTTCAACCAGGAAATCTGCAATTAGTTTTGTTATCTTATTCTTTCAAAATTAAAACTACTGTTCTGCAGAACCAAAAGCTTGCTATGTCAGTATGTGCATTCTGTAAACAAAGGCTCCTTTGGCAAGGAACATTCACACTTAAAGACTCTAATACTTCAGTCTACCATGAAGTTTCTATCAGGCTATATGAGATTCACATAATATAGCATATCTACTCAAACATACAAAGATAACTATGCCAAGAATAGTAAATGATTCTACTGTAAACCATTATTTTTATTGTCCCGGTCTTACTAGCTACAGAAATTTTGTTGTGGTAAGAAAATATTGTACTTACTGTACTTACCACTTCAGCCAGCGCTGAAATAACCTTGCCCAGAGTTGTGAGAGACTTGTTTATATTTGCTCCTTCCTAGGGAAACAGAATTCAATATTATACAACTTCTCAAATTGTTAAAATATGAACTGCAGACTCAAGGAGCTAAAAGTCCCATTCATGACTTAGATGGGGGAAAAAAAAAAGTCTTCAGTTTTGTTAAGAAAAAAATTATTTCAAATCAGGGCCATGTTGCATCTTAACATCCTAATTTTTTAGTATTTTTTTCCCCATTCATTTTTTCCCATACAAGATAATAATGAGAAATAATATTCTCATTATTTGTCAAGCAGAAGTCTCTTTTAGGTGCTTTTACATCAACTTCCCTTCTTTTCCCCATACATCAGCTGCCTGATACCTTCAGTCGAGTTCCTTTGGCACCAGTCGAATCAGCTCTCTCACTCCCAGCTAGATCCACAAGGCTAATCTTGCTGACCTGAGGAAAGAAATGTGTAAACAACTAGAATTAGTTTGCGGTGAACTAGAATAAGAACAGATCTTGAATTAATTATACGGCATTAAAAGAATTCTACAGCCTATAAATCAAATGTACTTAAAGCTACAAGTGTTTCACCAAGTTCTCACAAACAACCAGCCTGACACTGCTCTCCTATGAATAAGAAACATTCTGTCCTAAGTTCTGTTTTAAATATCATCCAATTCTAAGTTACTTAGAAAGAAAGAATGAAGTCTCCTATGAACAGAAAAAAACCAAAGCCAGAAGAATTTAGGTTTTGCTGCTACAGATGACATAAGAATCTCAAAGACAGACAGACCGACCTATGTTTCATCCTGCCTCCAGCAACACCAGGAAAAAAATGTTAACACTACAAACTACATATCAGTTAATGATAATCTTGAATAGTTGGATCCTTGTGAAAGGAAAATGGGAAGTCTTCAAAATAATTTTCAGATCTCTTCAGTGGTCTGTTCCAAAACGGAAATTTACCTGTATTTCAGGTACTTTTGCATGTAGAGCCTTTATTCCACAGAATAATAAAAGCTAGAAACCTGCTCCACTGAGGTTTTTTTTTAATATGCAAATTCCAGAAAGTCCTTACTAGAACTAGTAAGGAAAAAAT
Organism: Nothura maculosa; assembly: GCA_032353885.1. Taxonomy (NCBI): domain Eukaryota; kingdom Metazoa; phylum Chordata; class Aves; order Tinamiformes; family Tinamidae; genus Nothura; species Nothura maculosa. The sequence continues at coordinate 751,277 of JAUBOD010000036.1, read as the reverse complement.
TTGGCATTGAGAGGTAAAAAACACAGAAGGTTCTGTAAACAAGACTTGGGAACATTCATTCACCTTTATTTCATTTATCCCTCTCAATGGAACCTAGGTCTCAAGGCCATAATCCTCTGCCTGCTGTATAGTCTTCCCCTGCACAGACTCCCAATTTTTGCTGTTTTTAGAACTAAGATCATTCAAAATCCAGTAAGAAATCAAAGGGCCCTGAGAAGATATGTAATAATTTTGTCCTTAAACAAAACATCAGAAAAGACAATTAAATCCCATTTTCACTTCACACACCCAACAAAAACAATTTAGTGTATGGAGAATCTGACATGACCAGCCTGCAAGAAGCCACTTCTCATCTATAACATACCTTTTCAGTGGAAAGGTTAGTTTCTGTGTCATGTTTCTTCTGAGTGAAGACAATTGTAAACACAGCATGAGAGCGACTGCTAGTTTCATTCATATTGGTAGCTGCCACAGTCCTAAAAGATCAACATATACATATGTTTCAGAAAATTGCAGCCTCTGTGCCCAAAGTGCAGGACAAAATGCACCTGGGGAAGCATGAAATCAAGAGGCTGTGCAGCTGTTTTGTGCAAGCCACAAGAGTAAGTCACACTGAATAGCATCACCAATCCTTTGATTTGCACTACTCATTTTTTCCCTGAATTCACTACAATTTAAATCTATATACTGATTAATCTACCCTATAATCACAGAAGAAAATGTCATTAGCACTTATCACTCTCTCACGGGGGCTGTTAAATGGAGGAGCTTACTAAAAACTTGTAACTGACACACGATAGAAACTAGTGCTAAAGTAGTATCTAAATAAATCAATTTTGTTTTCTTAGCAGCATTGACCATTGCATATTTTCATTAGATATCTAACTTGAGATGATTTTTTTCTTCTTTTAAAGGGCAGGATATTAGAAAGCATTTCCAATTTGGTGCTGTAAGCCATGCACACTCACAAGTGAAAGGGCCATTGCAACAAACAACCATCACTAACCTGGCTTTATTCCCAGCATCCATGAGGTCTGCAATGTCTGTGTACGACGTGACTGCTAGCTTGGAGAGATCTTCCACGTACGGTCCGAGCAGAGGATGTTCTCGCACACGCAGATTCCCCTTATTCTTCGGGTTTAATAAGTCTCTGACCCTCTCACAATAAATCTCCATATAACTCACCTGAAAATGGGAATTTGCGGGGAAAAAATCATGACTTTTGAGGCTCCTTTTGAAAGCTTATTTTGAAAAATATTGGTGTTTAATTAAAGTCTATTACATTTGAGTTAATAAACTTAATTTTCCTCACTATAGAGAAATGAACGAAATTTTATTCCAAAATTTCTTTCCAAAGAAGCAGACAGGAAAGTAAAGAGTCTGCTCACAAAGAACTTCCCTTACCATCCTCCAAAGCAAAAACTAACAAGGAAAAAGAAATATTAATTTATTTGTACAAAAGCAACTTTTGGTTATGATCTGTACTCAAGTCCTCTAGAATTCCCGAGTTGTCAGAACAATTATTCAAGTTATGGCTATTTTAAATTTACATGCTTTGAAACAGAATTTACATGTGATGTTATACCACTTATGATTTTCTAATTCCAGTCTAACTAACTCAATTTACTAGTAGGAAATATCAAGACTCTATAACTAACATATTCCAAGCAAAGCCTATACAGAATATAAATTATGACTATATTAATAAGAATGCAGAATAGGCCTTCCATCCAGAAATCAAAAAAAAACTATAAATTAATCTTTTGGTTTCTTAGTATATCATTTACATTGCAACTGCTAAACTCATAAGCTAGTAGTAGTATAGAAAGGTTAAAAAAATCCAAAAAAATCTGGTCCTATAAGGGTTTTACTTATATGTTTAGAGCAAATATGAAATAGAAAAAACAAATGCTTTCAAAATTAACTATCTAAATGCAGCACAAATATCACAACAGCTTATGTCAATTTGATTTCCAGGACAAACGCTTTTTAGTCCCTCATCATACTCACCTCTACAGAATATGACATTTCTTCATTGCTGTTGTCATTGATTTTCTCAAATAGTTCTTCACATAGCTGGAGAGAGATTAAGCAAGAGTCAGTAACCAGTCATGACTGAGCAGTAGCTACCCACTCTATGAGAGGTCAATATTTTGGCTTTAGAGCAAGGGCAGAAGCACAATTTACAACAACCACACACCCTGAGAGTTACTTAGAAAAAGAGAAGAAATATTCAAATAAAAGTCTATAGATGGAATTGAATGTAACAGTTTTAGGAAGAATTGCTACTTTAGATATGGTGATAAATCCTCTCCTAGTCATAATAAACAATCTGTTTATTTTTAGAGAGAACAATTCTCTGACAAGTCATTGATTTGTTGAAGTTTCTGGATTTGGGTTTTGATCAACTGGCAGATACCACTTATGTTAACAGCACCTTCAGACAAAAGATACATTAGCTATCAGCAGGTTACTATTTCAAGACTGCTGGCCTGTAAATAACTGAAATATAAGATGTAAAATTAAGATAATAAGGAGAAAGGAACAGTTGGTAAATTCATGGAGATGAAATTTTGCCAGCATAGAGGAATTAGTGTCAAGAATCCATATTACTTGATATGATTGTGCTTTATCTTTTCAGGAAGAAGCACTCCCTGAACAGACTATTCACATTCTTCCTTTACAGAAAGATAAAAATGAAATTGTAGGGAAAGATTTTGTTTAAAAATTGTAGATAACAGAAATATTATGTTTTTTTGCAGAGTCTTTAATTCATAGGCACTTGAAGATAAAGAAAGAAATTGAAATACAAAGATTGTAACACAATTTAAATACCAAGCTGTTGTCATAGATCTTCAACTGATCTCACCTGAAACTTAATTAACACAAGAAAAATAAAATGCCTAGATACAGCAACGATGTTTCATCAGATTTATTCTGCATACTTGTATAAATACAGTTTCCAAACCTATTTTAAGCTAACCTGCATGGAACCTCAAATGGTAACAGAACACTTGTTGCGTATTTCAGCACAGATGTCTGTGCTATTAACAGAGAACAACACTGTGCATTGGCTATTTCATACCTGTGGCAGAGGGCCAATGCCTCCTACTGCAAACCTATAGCAGAATGATGACTCAAATGCTATTCAGCATATTTATTTACTGAAATTCAACGTCAGATTTTTACTTCAGGCATGGAAGGATGCAGTATCTTCTAACAAACATGTGATCTGGTATCAGTGCCTATGTACTGCATAAAGGCAAAGCCTGCACTTAGGAGTACCAGACAACCAAGAGCTGCAGTATTCTGACTTTATTATGATAGAATCAAATGTGCCTGTCAGAACCTCCTATGGGGGTATCACAACTTCCTTACCTTTCACATGTAAATTTCAAAATAAATTTCAGAGGGCGTTACACTAAGCTATATTCAGATGCTTTAAATATCTCACATCAACACTCTGATATACTTCATTTATTTTAAGATACCAATATATTAACCACTTTTTAGCTTTGTAAGTGTTGTTTCCACATGGAATTTGTGGCATGTTTATCAGCAGTATCACCCCTCAAATTCCTGCTCCATGAAGAATGCTTATGTGCTGTCAAGTTAGAGAAGGATTCAATAAACCCAGAGAATACAACATCTTCAAATACTAGTTTGTTAGAGGGAAGAAAAAGAAGTATCGATGTAGGAAAAGATATCATATACTAAAAAGGTTAAATGATAAAGAAAACTTCTTATAGCACTCTTTTCTTAAGAAGAATTCTTTCAGAAGAAAGCCATGGCTTTCTGTGAATTGTTACTACAAGACAGAAAGACTGTATCAGCAAGTAAGCATGTGGACATGCTATGTAAAATCAACATTCTCTGGGGATTTATGCCTGCTTGCTTGTTCTACCTGTGGGATTATGCCAGCTTGGCTCTCCTCTTGCTTGCCCATCATGGTGTAAGATTTTCCAGCTCCAGTTTGCCCATAGGCAAAAATGCACACATTGTAGCCCTCGAAGGCATGCAGCAGCATCTCCTTCCCGATATCATTGTACACACGGCTCTGAGATGCAAAGCAGGGATCTTCAGGCTGAAGAGACATGAAAAGAGCATCAATAAATAGCCTTCTCCCATGCAACTAACATCTCAAAAAGCATTTTTATTTCATTTTTATCTTGTCAGTCTATCTCTTAGGAAAAGGCAACCTAGTACATTTTTACACGCAGATTTACTTGGTAAATATATATTTGGTAAATGAACAGAACTATCAACTGCTCAGTATAGCCACAGATCATCAAATAGCACTCAGGAAACAGCAGCTGAAAGTATTTTTCTTCTCAGAATCATCAAAAAGATGATTCTAAACAAAACTTCACAAACTGAAGCAATTAACCCTCCATTTTCTGTGTAGGGAATTTCAGGCACTCAGATACTGTACTCTCACCACATTCCAACATCAAGGTTACTGGACACAATCCAAAATGCAACTTCAGGAAAAGTCCAGGATGAAAAACATGGTGATAGTAACAGGATTTGCAGTCTATATTGTTATCTTTTATTCCTGAAGTACTTTCTTGATCGTTTAGGAAAGTCTTTGGTCAGTATTTAAGAAATTCATTTATCACAATAATAAGAATTATGCAGCCATTTCATGCTGCACAAGTCAGAAAAGATCAAAACTTATCACCAAAATTTGTGTACAAGTAGGTCACTACACTGAGCATCACTTACATTACTGATCTAGTATTTTCTCTCTTCATGAGACATTGGGACTTCAACATTATTTCTTCCTGAAGAAGAACTGGGACAGAACTCAAGGGCACTGATATAACGATGTCAAGCTCAAACTCTTACCAGACCAGTTCTCTTCCTTAATGCTGCACAGCTGCTAGTTTTCGTTTATTAGTAGGTTTGTAATGTTTCTGACTGACACTGGAATCTACTTTCACAGCTACTTTGAGATCAGGTCATTCCAGAGGAAGATCCAATAAGACTAGCAAAAATCCAAGCTTCTCTAAATTTTTAATCATCAAAAAATATTCTTATTGGTCACAGTTTTGCTCAGAAATATTAAGTTCTATTTGCATTACTCAAATCATTACTATTAAATTTGGAGAAAAATATATTTATCATATACATATATCTTGCAGGAAAATAAGGCAGGGTAAAACTGGGTAAAAATACAGTGCAGCTGTAAAACAATTACTGGAAGTCAGCAAGATCTCAGAAACAACTCACAGGAGGGTGCGGCAGAGCAGTTAGATGACCGTTTATTGCTTATACAGGTAACAAAAGTCTTTTACAGCTCACAGAAGTATGGATCATTACTCTGCCTTTTCCTGGTACATCAAGAAAATGCAGATAATATTTTTTTCTTGAACTACAAGCACTTGCACAACTTTCACTTGTCTAATCAAGAGCAGAACTGAAGCAACTCCAGTCACAGTCACAACCTTAAAACACTTTGAATACAGTGCGTTGATGACGAGTTTCAGTAATCTCTTTCAAGTAGCCAGAACTTGCTACCAAGCCCTAGGAGATTTAGTCCTCCTCTTTCTCAAAATGACAAGTCTTTAATTTAATTCATGCACAAGAGAGTCAAATTAGAAATATTTGAAAAGAATGCAGCGATCATGTGAGGGGGAAAAAAGTAGTTAAATGAAGAAAAAAAATCATTTTACTTGTACGTAACAGAACTTACTGATGTATGGGACCAATAGGAGTAGTCAAAGCTGAAGGACTTTGGCGCTTCCTTGGGATTCTTTGGGTTGATAATACCTAAAGGGGAAAGAACAATTCAAACAGTGTAAAAATTGTGTGTGTGTGTGTGTGTGTTCTCCAATAAGACAGCAGGTGATAAATATGCAACAATATCAGCTGCCACTTTAATAGTATACTTGTAACTGTTCTTTTCAAGACTAGAGCAGCGGAAATACATAAAATCTATCATCATTTACCTTAAAATACAAGTAAGCAAAAATCTGCACAGAAAAGTATCTACACATAGGTGGGGAATGTCTTCCTGGGAACAATTATATTCGTACTTGTCATTTGCTATCTGTTTCTCTCATATTCAGGGCAGTTCACTTACGCTTCTGGGTAGACATATCTTCTCCATTTCCTTCGTCACACTAACCCTCATAGCTCTCCTTATGACCAGCTTGCACGGAACAGAATCCCATTCAAAATTTAACCACTCTCCCAAATGCTGTGTCCCAAGCAAGGCCTCTGCCCAAGACTACAGTTTGGAAAAGAGGTTGCTCTGTGGATTGCAAACAGCAACAGTTGCTAGTCTCTTTCTTGGGGCCCATTCCATTTCATTTGGATGAGCCTTGTGCTGACATTCTTGCCTTATAAAAGCTGGCAGACACGCAAAGCCAGGGACCGATATGCCTCGTACAGCAGAGCATCACAAGGCAAAAATGCACGCGGCGCTGGATAGCAACATGGCTATCAACATAAAACAAACCGGTAACCTAAGTGATCATACATGGGTTGTTTCCCTTCACTGGTCTCAGCCAGGGAGCAGGAAATGTACAGCACACACTTGATGAAGGTCTAACGTTCAAGTGAACAAGTAACAGGCCCCGAATCCACCTGCTTGCAAAATGAGAAAAACATTAATTATCTTTATGTCACATCACTGCAATTTTATCCTATGAGGGCAAATGCACTCAAGGCAAAGAGCTCTGATCTCACCTATTTATCTTATGGCATGAGTGATTTGTTGCCTCACAGAATTTACAGCAAAATAAGAGGCCCTCATTCTTATTATTATTGTAAAAAAATCCACCACTTCTGGCCAAGACAAAGCCCTATTTGTTCTCTCCAAGGGAACAACAGAGTTGAACATTCTAAGATTCTCCTGTGATCAAAAACGCAACAAGTAGCATTATTCAAAGCCCCAGCATTAATCAAAATTCAGTTTGCTGTGAAAATACACATTTCCCTTAAAAAAAATCTCTTAGAAGAGGTCACCTCTTTCAAAAAGAAAGCAAAGCAACCAACAGCCTCAGTTAAAGGACTAACTAGCTTTTCTACTTGTTTTGCTTGGTATTTGGAAATGCAATACACACTTGCCATAAAGC
>JAUBOD010000036.1:714052-727405 GCA_032353885.1 Nothura maculosa | reverse complement strand
CAGCCGCAGCGCCCAGCGGCGGCCGCGCCAACCGCCGCCAACGGCCGCCGGGCCTCCCCACAACCCCCCCGCGCGCCGCCGCCCCTCACCTGGGACGGGCGGTGGCGTCCGCGGGCCGCGGGCGGAGCGGGGTCGCCGCTGTCAGCAGGCGGAGAAGACGGAGGGGCCGGTGGAGGAGAGCAGCGCGGGGCGGAGGAGGGCGGGGAAGCTGGGCAGCCCCATGGCGCTTCGCTGCCTCCTGCGCCGAGCTGGGAGATTCTGCCCCCCGCCGCCGGCGGGCAGGGAGCGGGGCGCGGAGAAAGGCCGCGCCGGGAGAAGCGAGCGACGCGACGCGACGCGCTCCCTGCGCCGCCGCTCCCACACTGACAGGATCGCTCCGCCGCGCGCCGCCCCCCGCCTTCGCCGCGCGGGGGGGCGTCCGGATGGCCAATCGTCGCGCGCCGCTGCGTCCCGCCTCCCTACTTCAGGCCAATCGCCAATCGAACAACCGTCGAGCACCCGCCCTCCACCATGCCAATCACGAGCTGACACGGCCGCGAACCAATCAGGGCCCTGCAGGAAGGAGGGCGCGGCGGGGCTCCGAGGCGGTGCTACGGCCCCGCCCCGCCCCTTGAGTCAATCCCTCCGCCGAGCATCGCGGTACGGCGAAGCGGGGCCTCCGCCGCTCGAGCCAATCAGCGCTCGGGGTGGAATTCGCGTCGTCCGTCCGTTAACCTATCAGGAGCGGCGCCAGGACACCTTGCCGCACCCGCCGCCGTGCCGCATCACCGCCCGTGTGTGCGTGCGCGCCCCCTGGCGGCGGCCGGCGGGGGCTGTCGCCGTGAGGCGGCACGCGCGACCCAGGCGCCTGTGTGGAAAAAACGGGATTTTAACGGGCGCCGCCTTTACAGGGCCAAGGGGCACGTAGACGGGCCCAACTGCCGGAAAACCGCCCTGAACCGCGAATTCCTCCATCCCCGGGCGACATGAACACGACCCAAAGGCCCAACTGAAAAATCCAACTCATCTAGGGGGGACATGAGGGAAAAGTACAGCCTCTCCTTAAAAAAAAGGGTGTTTTTCTTCTAGGGGGAAGCAGTCTAGATATTTTCTGCAGATCGGGTAACGCATTCTTATATAACTGGTGGTTACAGTGAAAACACTCCAGAATCCTCAGACTCCCTTCCCACTTGCTCTTATCTTACAATAAAAACTGATTTTTTTTTTGTGCTAATAATCTCTACTCACACATTCCTCCCTCCCACCACTACTTCATTCATTCGCACTGTTAGGAATTACCTTACGCTCTACCTTTCCAGCACTTTCAAGAACATTACGTTGTTACATGAAACACCTTAATTGCTTTCCACACACAAACTCACACCCTGTCATTTACAAATCACATGTGAACTGCTGAGAACATTTGGTACTTGTGAATTCTGGCTTCAGAACAAGGTTTATTTTTGCGCACAGGTCCCAGCTGGTAACTATATTAATCGCACATGTGTTCCCTGTCGCTTACAGTTTCTTGGAAGAATGCATGATTAGTTCCTTTCTGTTGGGTGAACAGTGATTTTTTTCCTCCCAACCCATCTTATGGCCACGTGCCTTTCCCCGCTGCAATTCAGCCCTTGTGTGTAAAAGCCTGTGAGAATATAGGTGAGCAAGGAAGCCTTCCTGCAGAATCAGCAAAGCAAAAAGGGATAGGTTTTGTACATCCTAGAAAATAACACTCTTCTTTCATCTTTATAAGTTTCCCTAGTGAGAGGAGAACAGATTTATCAGGTGCATATTAGCATGCTCAAGTAGTGCTACTATTTATCTAGGGCCATGTAGAAGGGGGTGAGTTACTGTACTCTATATATAAAGTCATCTGTGAACTGGTAACTTGATCCTGAACTGCAGGCTGTACTATTCCATAGTAAGAGGGCGGTTAATTTTGCTCCTGCAACTTGCATAATCACTCTTACAAACAATACTTCGAGATCCTGGGAAGTGATGCACAAGTTTGGAGATTAATTATATAGAATTATTCTGGACTCTTAGGTCTTGAAACACCCATTATCCACTGAAGGATAAGCACTTAATACCATTATTGATGTCTACAGTGTACAAAAACATACTATTTCAATTGCTTGTATTAAACTATATCATTATTCTATCCTTGAATATATACTTTAATACACTAAACCTTGTATTTTCATTATACACTTCCATTAGTATGTATTTACTGTAGCATATACTTTTTTAAAAAACTAAAGGTGCATTATTCCTACTCTTGCTTGTCTGACTTCATGAACCTGCTTATGGTTCCCACAGCATCCCACAGAGCGTGATGGTGTAAATGTCTAATTTGTAATAGTTGGGAAAAAATTAGAAGGAAGAATTCCTAGGAAGACAAGCCATGATGTGAAACAGTAGCAGCACTATTAAAGAAATATAGTGCACACTGCTGCTCTATCTCCATTAGATAATTTCTAGAGGTTTAAGGCCATAAGCCGTAATGAAATGGTGCTGTAATATTTAATAATTTTTCATCATGCAAAAGATACTATATTCACAGCCACTTTTCCACACATCATTAGCCATTTTTCCACACATCAAATTGGGATCAAGAAACTTAAACAGAGCCACCCATTCACTTGTATTTTCCACCTTCCGTGATTCACTTAAATGAAAGGCAAAGGAAAGATTCTCTGTGAGTGTGTATCACCATTTATTGTAGTTCAAGAGAGTCAGGAATTGAACAGAGGACACAGCGAAAAAAAAACACAAATAAAAGAAAAACAACCTTTTTTTTACAGACTTAATTTTAAAACACTGTGGTTTCAAATCCTTTTTAAAAAGGAAATTCAAGTATTTTAAGCAGGGGGCAAGTAATACAAAAATGTTTGTGAGTATTTTTTATTTTTTTAAAAAAATGTAGTTCTACATTTCCTGCACCCTTTTTGCTTTGGTAAGGCCAAGCCATGGATACAAATTGGTAAGCAACATAAAAATGACCCCTGCCCCAACTGCAACCTCTAGGAATAAAAGGACCTGCTCTCTGCGGACAAGCTCTAAAGGCTCAGAACTGTCATTTAGCATAGATGGTATCTTCAGCATTAAAAGAATGGATTTTATTTCTTAGAAAGTCACTGAAATCCTGGTTTTCCAAGTGTCTCATACATGGCAGCTGTTTTATCATACATCTGTCACGAGGCTTGTCAAAAATACCAGAGCATCTAGATCAACATAAAGAAAAGTGAGATCTCAAGGAATCAGAACTTAAAATACGCATGTCAAATCTTTGTCTTTTTTAAAGTATTCTTGTGTCTACTAACACCAATTAAAAGAAAAAGAAAATAATTCAAATATGTGAATAGGTATAATATAAAAATACGATCCCAAGATTAACACTTTGTTGCAGGCACAGTTATCGCACAGAATATGTTCTTTTGAGGGCAGGGGAATGATTTTGTTATTCACAGGGGTTTTTTTGCATTAAAAAAAAAGAAAGGAAAAAAAGACAGCAGTGCAGGTTTGCAGGGTGGAAGAAAGAAGGGAAAGAGGAAAAAGTTACTTTAGCAGCAAAATGTCCAAGGTTTTAACCACAATCAAATTAACGGATATCTGGCTGTAAAAAATAAGGTTGAAGGGATGCTGCCCTGATCCATTCATCTTTGCTAAAATAATTCAGCTGTAAAAACTCCAAAACGTGACATACTGAAGGACAGTTTTGTAACATAAGCAACTTCCTAATTTGTCCTCCATGTTATTGACCATCGTTATCACTTAAATATATGTACAAGAATTAAGCTGCTTTTCTTCTCATCCGCATGCTCCTGGTCACTACTGCAAGTCAGTGCCAGTGGGCGTGCTAATCCCATCAATAGCTTTCAAAATGCATCTGCTCCACTATTACCAGACCAGCCCATGCCCTGTTCTTCCCATTGGCATTGGCGTGCACTGCGAGGGAATTTTTAATGATCAGCATTCTGCTTGTCTCTCATCCAGGCTTGGATTTGCTCTTTAAGTTCTGGCACTAAATAACGTAAAGAAGAGGGGAAAAAAATGGTTAGTTGAATTGTTCAGTGATACTAGTACTCTGAGAAAGCTCCCCATGACCAAGAGCATTCCTTATCAGAATTATCTTCTGGACGTCATTTCTGTCATAGAGTAGTTTCTGCACAGCTTTGAGTATATGAATTACTCATTTACCTGGCATAGTGATATTCATTAGTCCAGTAGTTAAAGAGTATTTTTCCACCCCATAGGCTGGAGTGGAAGCACTAACCTGGCTGAAGCAGCATTGCTGTCTTCTAAAGCTATATGGACTAGAAACTGCACACCAATTGCTTCCCCAAGCCAACAATTCCATCCCTCAGTCTCAAGGTTACCTGGTTCCAGCATATTTTCAGTCAGTGTCTGACGATTGAAAGGATCAGTGGAAGAGTTCAACAGATGCCTCAGGATGATTGACCTGTCCATAATAGTTCCAGATGGCAGCCTCACAGGATCAGTCATCAGAGTGTCCATGAGTGGATCTGAAGATACAAGTGTCTGACCATTAACTTGAAGACAACAGCTACACGTCTCATCTGCACACACCACCATAGCACAGGTTGATATAACATCCAATACTCCAAAAAAAGAGTAGAACTACATTGAGAGCTCTGGTATCAGAGGAAGCTTTTGTGCAGTAGAGGATTCATTCCAGAAAAGGGAAGTAGTGCTGAGGAAAAGGCTGTTATAGAATGCAACAGCAGATTTAGGCCTGATTCACAAATGGAGAAGAATGATATAAAAACATTTAATAATTAACATTTTCAGATTTGCCATTATTTATTGTTTTATGAACTCTGCTGCCAAGTGCATAGAACCCACAACCTGGCTAGGACTAGACAGTGCAATCTTGAGGGTGTGTGGGGTGGGAGGTGATTTCAGCTCTCTTTGCACACTTAACCTTTTAATTGAAATGGAGATGGATGCATGACTCCAGAAACTATATGTAATCTCTAATAATATATATTCATATTTAGTATCAAAACAACATTAAAAAGAAAAACTTCTCTCAATAAAGTCACTATTTAGAAAATGTAACTTGCCTCTGAATTCATCTGGAGCATCACTGTAATCAATTTCTGCACGAGCATTCTTGGCAACAATTTCTTCCACTTTCTCTGCCAGCAATTTGAATTTTTCTATTGCTATGGTGGACTTGATTCCAGCCTTTCTCATCTTTGAGATAACCTCTTCAAAGAGCTCTTTGCTGTAGGACCTCTACAAACAATGTATAAAAGAACTTTGTCAGTTACAGAATCCATCAGATCTTACATAACATTTAATGCTTTTTAAAACATTTAAAAGAAAGGATCAATGAAACCTCAACCTTATTTCAGACAGAAAAGCAGTGTGGAGGTATCATTTAATCTACCACAAATGTGCCTACTTCCAGGTAGGCTGTTTTGATGCTTTTGTGCTGGTCATCACTAATACAGAATTTTTTGGACAAAACAATAAACACAAATAACACGTAACCAATATTGTTAATACATTTACAGAGACTGACGGCAGATACTGGAACTATTCCTTAGACCAAATATTTCTGTTTTTGCTCTTATCTGGGTTCCTCTTCTTATAAGTCTTTGCTCAAAATAAAATAAGAAATGTGTGGGGTTTTTTTTGTTTTCTAAAATCTAGTTCTCCAGCCACTACACTTGAAGAGCTGATTTGCTCTCTACACCACCATAAAGATCCTCTAAAAACCTCTTGTCAGTCTCCAAAACCATAAATATTCCAGTTCTCCCTGGCTGTAGGAGAGCACCAAAATGAGACACACAGATGAACTAGTTGGTACTCGTCCACCTGAAGGCTCTAAGTGCTGTATGGGTGATGCAGTGGGTGATCACCACTCTGTACTCAAAGTTACGCTAGGAAGGACGTTAGTGTTCCTTCACATGCCAAGTGATTTATGAAATGCACTCTGCAACAAAAATGAAGATCACCAGCTAAGAGATACCACCCAGCTGCTGAATACTGATGATTTCTTAGCTTCATCGATAACATACAAAGCAGTACTAAAAAAGAATGATTCCTTCTCACAGTGCCAATAAAAATCTTGCTGTGAAAATACTAAGGTAACTCTGAACAGCAGTCTGCTGCCTAGAACCATGCAGCTACCTAGCACAGTATGTGTACAAAGACCAAATGCATATCCTATAGCTTCAACTAAAATAAACATGACTCATGAGGGAGAAAAAAAGACCAAGAGGGGAGTTTAAGCTACTTGTGTTCTAAACATAGCATTGCTTTTATGTTTGGAATGCTGTATTTTGATTACGAGAATAATCTAGACAACGTCCTTTTAATAAGAAATATTTATGCTGCACTGCAATGCTGAATTAAACAACAAACATGATACACTGTCTCAAATTTCTGTTTTTCTGATAATCTAAAAAGTTTTACTTTCCTAATCTACAATATATCCCTCCCCGAAAGACCACTGAGTACTCGGGACACTCTGTGCCCACCCAGACTCCTTGCCAAGCCCGCAGAGGACAGAACCATGGCAGAATGCCCAGGCTTTGTAAATGTTTTCAGATTCCTTCTGTTACGTGCTAGGATTTGCAAATGGGAGATGCATCAAAATGTTTGAGGGCATTCCACCAGACGGCTTTTTTTAAAAAAAATTAAATACCAGGCACTGTTAACCAATTGTTCATCTTCCTGGTGTTTCTTTCCTGTCCTTCAGTCACATCTCCTCCCCTTTTTAGGAGGGGCCACTCTTTTTTTTTTTAAAAAGAAAAAGAAAGATTACCTGATCATCAGCAATTGCTTTAGCAAAGCGAGCACAATCTAACTGTAGATAAATATCAGTCAGTTGGTCCAACAGCTTCTTTGGTTCAAACCCATATTTCTCAGGGTTTTCAACTTTCAGGTCACGGCACTTGGGGCCGCACAGTTGCTGCAGGTTGAAGTTCAGCATAGCAGCCAATCGTGGTCCAAGTTCCTACAAGGCCCAAATAAAATACAGAGCATGAAGGTGGGTGATAAATAACATTATCGTTACAACAGCACACAAAAAGGGCTACCACACATTCTCTGGGTTATCTTCCAATAAAAGAGAGTCAGTATCTGCCTAATTTCTAGTTACTCTAAGCCATATCCGAGCGGGACTTACAGGTCTAAGGAAAGGCTTCTGAACCTGCTTGGTAAGGATATGGAACATATCAACAGTTTCTGTTGCCAGGGCAAGATATGAACGGGACACGCGCTCATCCTGAGCGAGTTGCGACTGCCGAGCCTGCTGCTGATCCTGGAAAAGAAGTATTCAATGGTTACAAGTTCAGTCCATAGAATTTCCTGCCTCTGTCAATCACAAACTTAACCATCTAACACTTACATGATCCAGGCAGACAAAAGAACAGACTGCAGATCAAATCTGGATGTGATTCATTTTAAAAGGTAAGTTGTACTTCCCTTTCACCGCCTAATACTAATGAAAACACTGCACTAAATATGTGAAATGTTGCAACAGTCAAATTCGACAGTTAAAAACAATATTGCAAGACTCCACATTTAGCGAGTGTGCTGACATACTGGAATGCTCTCCACAAGTGCAAAACTGGGTTATGTTTCCTTTCCATTCAAATACCAATACTTTGTAAACAACTTTAGAGCCAAGAGTCAAGTGAGGTAATTCAGTGGCTTTACCTTGCTAGTAGGTATAAGCAGCGACACAGACTTCAAGAGAGCAAATCAGAAGAAGTTTAACAAACAAGATCTTTCTTTTATAATTTTTTGCTTTGATTTTTTTAAATAAGCTTCAAACATAAACATCTGGTATTAGAGGGTCAACACACACAACTGTCATTTAACCATGCTAAGTTCTGAGGTATAACTCTTTAACTGTGTTTAACAAATCTACAGAGGATCAATCAACTAGCAAAAGAAAAGTTTTGTTATCTTGAAATCAATCCAGTTCACAAGCATCTTCCAAAATCACCTTTAAGAAGGTTAAAGTCTTAATTTTCATTTTAAAATTTAAACTGCACAGTAATTTATATATATATATATATATATTATTTTTTTTTTTTTTTACTATTTCCACTTCTCACATCACTCTCTGCCAGTCTCAACATAACAGTGCAGACTGTTTTATTGCAGAATGACATCCAGAGCGATTCCAGGTATACCGGCAGCAAGAAACAGCTCTGACAACTGCTTCTTGCGAGCAGCTCTTTTGCACTGCCTCTTATCCAAAACCAAAAGAAAAAAAAAAGACTTTTTTTAATGTAAAACTGTTAGAAAGTAGGAAAGGGCACTTTGAAAAACAGTTCTGTTCACCCTGGGCAGCAGGTCCCACTGTTCTTTATTTTTCATTTCCTCTTGCACTTCATGGATACGTTTTAGAGACTCCAGGCTCTCATCCAGCAAGAAAGTTGTATCATTTATCAGCATGTTGATGTAGCGAACAAACTGCTTCCCAGAGCTGAAAGCATAAAAACACAACGATCACTGCAGACAGCAGCGCTGAGCAGACTGCAAGCCCAGCCTGCACTGTACAAGCCCACTCCCCAAGCCCAATCCACTGGTCTCCAGACTTTGGTGTTTAAACATTTGAGGTGCCCTGTCAGGAGCTGTCACTTCAAATACAATGGAAAGCAGCACCACGCATTCATCACAGCAGTGCGTGACCGTCCTCAGCACTTTGCATGACAGTAAGCAGCACAGCACACAATTTCTTACTCACTTGAACTCTTCCATGAATGTACCATGGTGAGCTATATTCTGCCAAAGGCTTTTGAAAATGGTGCTGATGTGGTAGCGAATTGTAAACTTGTCGTAGAATTCACTAGTGGCTCCAGTATGTTCAACATCTGAAAGAGAGAGAGATCCCAGAACTGAAATCAGTCTCTTTCCCACCAATGTTCACTTGTAACACACTATGTTTCTTTCTTATTTCCCATGTGATGAGCTTCAAGCCTGAAACTCAATTTCATCTCTTCAAGGTGATATTCAATTCATATTCAGAAATCTTCATCCTAATATCTATGTAAAGAAGAACTATTGATTTTCTCATTTGGAACCAACCTCTGTTCTGATGAAAAACAAGCCTCAATAAACATATTTTCTGCTGTCAACTCCACTGTGCTCTTTGCCCCACAGTCCAAGATTTTAATAATAAGAAAACTGAGGAAACACTGCAGCAAAATAACTGCTTTTCAGTATGCTTTATAATCTCTAAGCCTACACAGCTAGCAAAGCCACGGTCAGAAGGTTTAAATTCTCATTTCTCCCTTACAAATTAATCAAAATCTTTCTAACTCGCAATCTAAACACCACAGTTCAAATAAAGCACTGAAAATGCTTTATCACTAAAGCTACGATGCCAGAGCTGTCAATGCACAACAGGTTGTGGATAAACTAGGATTCTTCAACAGGGCTCCATGCAATGCATGCATTTTATCCTTATGCTTGAGTAACAAAGTCTCATCTTTAAAAGACCTGAGATTTTTGCTGGGATTTCTTAAAAGTTTGTGTAACTGACAGAATCTATTGGTTAACAAAATTAATAGTCCACTGAATGTCTCAGCACTACAGAGAACGCACTTACCTGTGTAAAACTTCATCAAGGAAGGGACTAGCAATTTAGTGGAGAGAGGATGATTCTCAATCATTTCAAAGAACTTCTGGGTCCGAGGCTGAACAGCTGGATTTGTCATGAACATCACCTCCACCAGCTTGGCTACCAGATAAGGATTTCGGATGTAGTTCTGGTTGCACAGCATCACGACAAGGAACATTACAATGTCCTGAGTGCAGGGCTCATAAAGCACCTGAGGAGCATATCTGAAAAAGAGGAGAGGTGAAGAAAAAGAAACTACCCCTTAATTCTGTATCACCTAGAGAAAATCCATGTTATCATATGTAAGTTCAGATCAGTTGCTAGCATTAGGAAAATTTCAAGTCATTTTAATATAATTTCATATCTTTCTCTACAGAAACTACATTCTTACACTAAGAGTTACTGCCAGCTAACAACTGCTTTTTGGTCCAGATTCCAAAGCTTCTCCTTTGAAACATGATAATATTTTTCTGCTGCATGTAAAAGCAAATTTCCTCTCAAAAGTCCCTTTAATGGCACCTCAGGAAGAAAACAGCAACCACTCATCACACACCGTAGTGAGGTTTGAATTTGAAGGAACGTTTTCACCAAGAATGAGACCAAATTCAGGACTCTAGGAATACATCCTAATACTATGTGTCCATCTAAAATGCTGAAAGACTATAAATGCATTCCATATCAACAAATCTATAATTAAATGGAGTTTTCTCTTTCTCACACTAAGCTATAACTTGCTCTTAATATTGGTCCAGTGATAATTAACATATGAGATTTTCAATATCTGAGTAAACTCCAAACCATAAAGAAAATTCTTAGGGGGAGGGAGGGGAAGAGGGGCTGAAACTTTCTTAAAGAATAGGAAACATAATAATAGCATAAACAAATTTAGGTTAAAAAGGACCCTTGGAGGTCATCTAGGTAGTAGATCTGCAACAGTGCCAGCTGACACAATCTTAAAACTGTTGATAAAACAGCACTGCAGCCCAGCTAGCATGTTAACCTCATATCCTGCATTTGTTTATGCACACCACCTGCTTTGGGGGAAAGGGTAGAACACAATTTCTTCAGAAATAACTTTACTTACTGTACAATAAAAAACAAAAATTCAGCAACGTCTTCTACATAAAACTCTGGCAACGCTGCAAATACCTTCGGAACGTCAGGAGCTAAAGGCAGTTTTATGCTGTTAAATAAAGGAAACACCACAACAAAGAGGGCAGTGAAATACCATGGTTAAGTAGAAAGTGTCATATCTTCTCCTACCGAAGTTTCCCAGTAGGAGCATGATACCAATATTCTGATATTGAATTTTTAGAAGTCTTTTTTTGACTTTTAAAGAAGTCTCTGCCAATGCTTCAAATCTATTAAACATAATTGATGGTCTTCCCCTCTCCCCACCAACTGCTACTGAGCATATAAGACAGACATTCTATGTCAAAATATATGCCACTAACATAAATAATTAAAGAAACAATTACATAAGAATGCAGTTGCTGACAAAGCTAATTAAAATTCTAGAACTACTAAATTGAGTAAACAATCCACAGTGATCTGAAATATCTTTGCTATAATTTATATGGACAATCCTGGCACTCACTTGGGATAGGCAGGGTCTAGAATGCGAAGCATCAGCTGAATCACCATGCCATAGAAATTCAGACATCGCCTAAGAAAGTTTTCATCCAGTAAGCCAGCATCTGCACAAGCCTTGCACCTCACCAGTTTCTGCAGGAAAGGAATACAAATGCCAATGGAGGACAAGGCATAACATAACATGAAGAACAAACCTATCTATCCAAGCTAATCTTTGTATTTGTGAACCATTTCTTAATGGTTCTAAAGGTAAATAGCCCTTTCTTAAACTATGCTGTTATCTGAAGAAAGAGTATCACGAAAAAAGACACATGTAATTAAGAGTCACAAGGATAGGGCCTTTTGTTAGCTTTAAAAATAATGAAAGAAATAGAGGTATCACAAGTTTGAAAATGTGCAATTAAAGTCATCTTGATGGCAGAGCACAGGACATTTTTGTTAAGTTATCCTAGGAAAGCCTAAGTAGGACACAGATTCCAAACAAAAGGACCCTATGGCCCTCATCTTTACTAGAACTCCACATTAAAGATTTGAAAGTTCTGTCCCTCCCAGTCTAGGCATGGACGATGCACACAAACATCCCTGAGCAAATCACAGCTAATTTACTCTTCTCTCTGCAAAAAAAACCATCACTTTTTAGAAAGATCTCTGGGAAGTTGTACTTAAAAGTTCAATATACAAAACAGATAGCTTGACAGTTTGTTTGATTTAGTTGTGATCCAAACCACTTACTTTAAGTTGCGTCTTGCAACGTTTCAGCATCTCTCGATGCCTGGTAGCAAGAGGGGAATCCTTCCACTGACTTTCATTGTTTTTCAGGTCTTCAACAGTTCTGAAAACCATATGCAATAACTGGTTATCACAACAAAAGGGGTATATGCTAACAGTTTGCAAGGCAATCAACCTCCTAAATTTAGCAGAAATACTGAGCTTTACATGAACTTACACAATTAACATGAAAACCTCTGCTTGTTCCTATATCCAGATCCTTTTTAGGAAAAGCAGTCAACTGGAATAAAAAACTCAGTATATGAATACAGTCCCTTTTCCTCCTTTCTCCGAGTACAAACTCCTTTCCACATCAACCTCTATTTACAGCAGGAAAACACATGCAATTTAATGTCCTTATTACGAACGTAAAAATATGTTGTCTTGTGTTGAAAGCAAATGAACAATTCATGGAAAGTGCTGAATACTGAACTCCTACTGAAGGCAGCAAAAGCCAAGAATTCTTCAACACTGCTGGAGTGCGTGTAGACGGCCCCATCGGTGACTCCTTCTCAACAATTCTAAATAAGGAAAAGCAGCAATTCCTTCTTCTAGGAATAAGCTGTGAATGTGCAGATTATTTACAAATAATCTAGGATCTGTTTATTTTAAAATGCTTTCTCTTTAAATTATGTTGACTCTTCTTGCTTGTTCTATGCAGCTTCCCAAGTTGTTGGCCTCTATGTGCTTTAAAAGCTAAAAAATGAAATCACTGTAATTGCAGTTCAAAAATCCCGCAATGTACCCATGGAATTACTGCCAAGGCACATTTACCAAAAGGCAATGACTGCAACTATAAACAATGGAAAATAGTGATGATATAAAAGTCTATTCTAATTTTAACAGAAAGTATCCTTCAAGGTTTAGCAGCTTTAAAAGTCTATTTGGACTCATCCCAAGAGAAATGAAAAACAGCAGTATCTCCATGTCAGCATCAAAGCTTATATTTAGAATTTTTAAAGTGATAAACCACATGCTGAATAACATACACAACCACAATATTAAGTGTTCACTGCAGAGGGTTTTTTCTTTGAGCCTTTTGGTTGTTTATTTTAAACAAAGGAAGTTAATCCATGACAGAAGCTAGAGGGAAAAAAATATTATTATAGTAACAGCAGATGATGCATTTGATTTAGTAGGGGAAGTCATCCACTGCCACCTCCCTCTATTACATGAATTCTCCATGGAAGCCACAGTCCCTCAATATCAGAAAAATCTGTGAGGGTCATCATCAGCAAACTGACAAATACCTATTCGATATATATCCAGAAATGATCTTATCCAAATTGGCACTGCGATTTCTACCAAATTCCTAGGACTTGAAGGGAGAGAAAAAAATATTCAGGATGGAGAGGGAATTCTTTGACGACACGTTAGATAATTAACGTTTGCTAACCTGTTGA
>JAUBOD010000036.1:701989-712718 GCA_032353885.1 Nothura maculosa | reverse complement strand
TCGCCATTCAGCAAAATACTGTGCAGGATTTTGAACAGTTCTTGCTGAAATTCCAAGCAAACGCACTGTCAGGTTATCCAGACTTCAGCATGGCATTCCTGCTTCTGTTGCTCTGTATTTTTATGCTCTATAAATTGTGCACAACTTCTATAGCATCTATTTTGGTCTTATTTGTCACTATTATATATCTTTTCTGTAACTACTGTATGCATGTATGAAAGATCACTGAAATATAAACATTAGCAATAGTATTTTTCACTCATCCTTTAATATTCCTTAACTGTAATCCATGACTAAGTGTTCTGATATTTTCAGAGTTGGCTTACAGCCTAAAGAAAGCTTGTAGCTCTCATTAATGTTTTTCCTAATTCCCTTTAGCCATATCCTCACAGATTTTTTTGATGAAAAAACTAGTTTGTTCTTAATATAATATTTTAAATCTATGTCAGGATTTAAAAAAATCCTACTGGATTTTTTAAAAATCCAATATTTTTTGTAGTTGTTAAAAATGAGGACACTTACCCTTGCTAATTCCAGGTAATGTTGCAAAGACTGGCTAACAACCCGGGTATTTTCAAGAGTAATGGCAGGCCCTGAGAAGTACTTTTCAACAACTTTGTTCTGAAAGTAGAATGAACATTAACACACACATCTGTTTTATTCTCAAAAAACCCCCACACACTACTGTCCACCTCCTGCTGTGGCACTTACATCATCTTCAGCAAAGACAGAGAGACTGAAGAAGGCTCCAAGATAGGAAAGTCTCTGCAGTTCTCTTCCTGCACCTGCGCTTAAAGATTTAGGCAACCACAAGGGCAAAGATACAACCTAGACAATAAAAGAAATAGCATATTAATGCCTTATAGTGATTAAGTGTAAGCACAGAGTGCACTGTTACCTTTCAGTATTTGCAACAGGCCATTGAATCTCCAATATCTGGTCATGCAGGTAACTAAATGGTAAGACCTCCTCAATACTTTAGAAATCTAAGCAGGTCACATTTGTTCTATTTTTCCTTTAATCCCTAAAATCTGATGGAACAGAACTCCCTTTACCACAGTTAGCTTTAAGCCATTATTTAGCAGGAGATATTACAGTAATTCCCTTGAGAGTTCTGAACACCATTTATAGGAATCAGGACATGTCAATCAATAAAATAAGTTACACAATTCTTTTAATTAAAAACAAACAAACAAAAACCAAACACTTACCAGACTGCACATGGGGTGCGTTTTCCCAAACTTGATTTCACAAAGTTCACATAACGCCTGTAAGGAAATCCCAAGAAAAGTTATTTTAGTGTGCACTTCCCAAATAGTTTGTCTGCTAGTAAGATTAACACAGTAAATTGGTGAAAGAGCTAACCCTTTTCCCATCTTTCCCATTTCCTGCAAATTTTCTTCCCATCTTCTACAGTGGTAGGCAGATGCAGAAGAGTTAGAGCACAGTCTGCTCCCCTTTCAGTGTCTACCTCTGTTCTCAGTTGTCTCAAGAAGGCTAATATGTCTCAAAGGAGTATAACTATAGCATTTATTTCAAAAGTTAGTTGCACAGATTATTCGTTTGTTCAGAACATAACAATGTTTTTGCTGGACTCCTGGACGGCCACACGACTGTTAACAACAATAATAAATGGCGTAATTGTACTATACATGCATCAAGGCCTTTGTCTTTTGAATCAGTGCAGAAAAATATCAGAATAAAAGAATAAAACACAGAAGCCAGAGACAAAGAATCCTATCAACATCTCTAACTCCCTTTCAGATGCAGTGCATCTGTTCTCTTTTTCTATTCTGAAAATCCCAAAATATTTAAGGCTTTCAGGTATTCCACTTCTCTAGTGCTGTATGTTCCCATATTTCAATTGCACTAGAGCAAGTAACTACTATTCCATTCTTTAGGTGCACATCATGCTAACTCAGGATGCTGTAAATGATGCTGCATTTTGAAATAGCTCTCTACATGAAGTCTGCTGCACATAAGTAGGCAACATTATTGGCCTTAGAGATTCTACCAATTTTTTGTGGTCTTTCACATATTCCATCATGCTACATAATGCTTACAACATGTGGTTTAACTATTAGCCCATTAAACTAAGGAAGCACATTATCTTGGAAACAATCTGCTTAAATTATGAGGAAGCAAAGAAAACTTACAGAAATGGACTGTCCTTACCATAAGGGGGTACTTAAAGTTGTCACTATCCAGGGAGCACTCTTTGGAAGCCAGAGCCAGGCCTTGTAAGATGGGGATAAAAATCTGTAGAAACAGGAGTAAATTACTTTCTTCAAGAAAAGAAAGCAATCAAACAAGTGCCATCTTTGCTTTACACAGCCTGAAATACCTCTTCATTCTTCAAATACAGCAGATTACACACAAGAAAAAGACTTTCTCCCTGTCAAATTGCATCAGTCATTTCAGATGACATTTCAATGCCTGAATGCTTAGGAGTATCAAAGCTAAAAATCAGTCTGCAGCCTTTTTTAAAAAAAACTTAAAGCTGTTAAAGTAGATGTATAAAATGGCCTTTGTGTTGTTGTTGCACTCTAGGAAAGCTCTCTAGTCTTAATCTTCTCCGCATTCAGGCATAGTGTAAATGATATACTAACTTGGATGCCTAGACAGAAGGTCTTAGCTGTAAAAACTACCCATCTTCAAAAGTCCGATAGTCCAGAAGAGTAATAATCAATCTGCCCATGCACTTCATAAAATATAGCTTCAATTTTTGCACCATCTATATTTCTCAGTTATCTTCTGTAAAACTTAACAGACATGTTTTTTTAAAATATTACTAGCACCTTAGATGTAAATTATTTGAGTTACAGGAACAGAAAATATGGCAAGATGAAAATATGAATGCTTAAGTATGATTACAGAAAAATTGCTATCTTACACAAACATTTTTAGATTATTTTGTACACAACACACACAAGGATGAAAAAAAGATCAGTTCTGTAACAGATCATTATTACATGCTGAGGTACTCCGTATCATACCTCAACTCCACATAAAGTGACTATAGCTCATTAGCATATACATTTTTCATTACGTGCTAGTCCAATTATTAAAGCTAGAGAGTTTCCCTAAGTACTTCTAAAAATGACCAAAAGCCCTAACTTCATTGCTTAACAGTTTGCTCTTAAGCAGCAACCTGAAGCAACAGGTTTAGAAGTGTAATGTGCAGAATAAAGGGAAACCCCTTGGATTTGGCAAGTAGATGTTTTGTTCACTTGTTCTGTTTCTAAAGGTATGCCTTACCTGTTTGAACACCTCTTCATCCTGATAAGTTGTTCTCACCAGTTCCTGGATGAAGCCAAATGGGAGGTTCCTACACAGCATATATGGTACCAGCAAAGACTGCTGCTGCAGTGACCTTTATTTGCATAAAGAAATACAAAAGCAGAGATATTTTTTAATAAAGTTAAACGAATCATACGCAATGACATTCCAGAAAGCAGAGTATCAACATGTAGACACCAACTCCTTTCAGGAGTAAATAACCTTATTTTCTCAAGTTACTTGTGCAAAGATTACTCTGAAACAGATGCTGCTGCCAATACCACACTTTAGCTTAATGAGGCTGCAAGAAAATAACTCTTTCTGGGCAGTAAACAGTCTTCCCCTTCTACTCCTCTCTAATGAAAAGACCCTTTATTAAACTAGTGAAGCAACAACATCAAGTCTGTTCCACTGATTTTGATCAGTTTTTCTCTCCAGCATTAAGGAAGGGATTTAACTAGGTATTTTCTAAATTAATATAGTCATTACTTTCAACTGCTTCCTGAGAATTTGTAAAAATATCTTTTTTTCTTATCAGATACAAAACTTTTTGCAATGCCAGGACTGGTTCAAGTAAAGACAACACTAATCTCAGGGCATAGCGGAATGTTTATACAGCTTTAAAGATTACAAAATAATTTGCATGGATACAAATACATAATTATGTAGATTTCACAAAAAGTCACATACACTCTTTCAAAACCTTTATATTGTCCCAGCTAAATAAGCTGATAGTTAAACAATTATTTTTCTTTTTTTTTTTTAAAATCACCAGAAGTCTTATAAGTGATTTAGTGTAGAATGTCTACAAATTTACACTGCTAAAAGCTTAGATTCCCCACCTATACTGACCAAGTGAACCTGGATGACTTTATCCCAAAACAGCAAGAGAGCAATTAAACTGCTTTCCACCCATGTATTAGTGAGACCAACTTCTACAACAATAAACCCATCCACTGGCACAGCTGGACCCAGAGGGGAATGTCCACAGCCAGGGAGGTAAGTCTGTCTGAGCAGGATACACTTAAGATTTTCTTGTCTAACCCTTAGGAAAAGAAAAAATCCCAGAGCAGAGCTGTCCACCACGATTCACATCAGCTCTGCTTACCTTGGTTGTGTTAAGGATCCCTGGAGCACCAACGCGGCATGGGAAATGCACTGGGATCGGATGTTGCTCAGTAGCTGACTAACTGTTGGCTGGCTACACATCTGATAAAACGAAGTTATTTTAATACAAACTACGAGTATTTGGAGACAGAACAGACAGGAAATCATATACTTCTTCATTCAGGTAATACGAATGCAATGTACCAACTAAGCATGCTTCCAACCTCAGATTTTAGAGTTTCCCCCCACATCCCCTTCCTAGGGCAAGAAACTATTAGCAAAATACAGAAGGCTGGCAGGGAGTTGGCCTGACAGAATTATATTTTTCTGTGGAATATACTTAGATAAAATGCCAAGGATCCACTGTGAAGGACAGTTCTGAAAACACTGCTTCTTTTAGAGATGCAAAACATATACAAGATGCCAAAGTGATGAACTAATAACTGTTAAAAGTGAAGCTTATAAATCTACAGGGTTTTTTTGTACAAGAAAGCCATAAGGAAATACCTATCCATTTTCACCAACTTTCCCCTGCACACTGGAAGAGCTAGAGAATGGGCTGCGACTGGCCTGATAGGACTTGGCTCCTCCCAAACCTACCTTTGGTGCTTTTCTCTCCTCTATTCCGACTCTGTCAAAACACTCAATGAGGTAGTTCAGCATCTCTGTCTCCTTACAAGTTTCAATGGTGAAGTGGTCACTGCAGGTATCGGAAACACTTGAGCTGCCAGAGCCTCCCACACTTCAGAAGACATGTACAGAAAAAAGAAATGGAGCATAAGGTTCAGCTCCTGCACAGTCTCATAATCCACAAGCCCTTGACTTTCTGTTAGTTTTCTGAAGATCCATCCCATAACACACACAGGGGCTTCTCATTCTCTGACCTAGAGAACTCTCCACTTAATTGCTCCTCCAACTCTGAAAATCCAGTTTTGCTCGAACAAGACCAAAGTATCTTAAAATAAATACCTGGGAGACCGCTATAAGATTCATGAAGACAGTGGGAAGCAAAATGTGGTTTTCAGGGCAACATTTGGTAGGAACAGCTTCCAACTAACAATATACTTGATACCAACATGGATACACGTCCCGGGAAGGTCTCTGCAAAACCACCAGGCAAGGGCGCTACCTCTGCTCAGCCTCCTCATGGACTGACCGTAACGTCCCAAAGTACCACGAATGTCACCAACTCATGTTGTGTCACCAATCATGTCCTCACGCCCTCTGACCCACGGAAGGTAAATCCATCCACTACAAAGAAGGGACCTTAGCCCACAGATAAACAAGGGTTAGAGATAACCAGATTATGGGAGAACAAATGAAAGAGGAGACTGCATTTAAGCAGCTGCTTCTTTTAGTATTTTCAAATTAAAGGCTGTTTAACTTCAACTCAATCCAATTCATGGTAGAACATTACACTTCATTAAGTAGCATTACTTCAGGAAGAAAAAGAAAGTCCCAATACTGTAAATATAAAAACTAAACTCCCAAAGACAAAAACACACGCAAGACAAGAAAGAAATTAAATAGAAAAAGTGGGAACAGACCCAAGGCCTCTCAGTCTCAGACTTGTTATCCCAACAGAATTCCTCTATACACAACAGCTTGGCAAGGTTAATTACAATTGAAAACCTCATTTGACAGAAGGGAATTAAGAGAAGATATTTGCCTTACGCAAAACGTATAAAACCCCCAAACAAACAGCAATTACACGGATGATCCACAGCTATCCCTCACTGAACGAAACTGGAGAGCTCGATTCGGTGAAATTGAATTCCCTCGAGTCATGGGGAGTTTAAATAAAAATTAAAAAGACTAAAATTTAAATTGAAAAATAAGAATATTTGTTTCCTTAGATGGACTCTTTTTAAAATAAGATTTAAAATTCTTAAAAGCTATCAAAGCTGGAACTAATTAAAACTGTAAAATAATTTACAATTTAATAATCTATCTGTACAAGTCTATTGTGTAAGTTGTACTGTCCAACCAATAAATAAGAGATCATTATTTTTAAGTGTATGTGGGCAAAGTGCATCAAGAAATACACCAGCTCAGCACAGAACTTGTTTTAAGTTATTGAACCAAAATTAAGCCGTGCCAAATTTAGCTCTGCTAAAACAGTTCTACTAAAACTATATATACATTTTCTTCTTTATAGTGTCTCTTTCTGACCTCTTGGCTTGTCACCTTCAGCTTAAAAATTATCCTTGAGAATATAAATTTAGATTAATAAGTATTAATTCTAAATTTAGTCACTCTAAATGGTTTCATTGCAGCCATAATTAAAATTATTCCAATACAAAACTTGTATATCCTCCTTCAACACCTTTGGTGCCTTGGTATTTTAAAAATGCAAGTTGTTGTATAATTGTGAGCTACTGTGCTCGTAATTTAAACTAAAACCTTACTGCTGTCTGCAGCATGCCAGGATATAACATACGAGCCAAGGCACCAGAAGCAAAAACCCCAAGAAATCCTGGGGCCTGCAGGCTGTGCAGCCCAGTCCAACACTTGGCTTAAGCTGCCAGCAATATAAATATCAGGCTTGAACAAAACAGTGGAAAAATATAACCCCTAATTGCATGTGCACAGCCCCTCAACCTGTGATTCCAGGAGAAATGCCCCGGTAGCACAAGGGTGTGATGGAAAGCAGGAGATGCTACTGGAAGGTTTTCTGGTTATCAGTCCAACTTTGGCAGTGACATCCCAGCATAACCAATAACCACTGATATGATCTCAGACAGAAATGCCGGCGACGGTGGAGACTAGGCACTTCTTTCAGGACATTCATTCCCTGACACTCAGGCAGTGACATTTCCACTCACTTTAGTTCAACTAAAATACCTCAAAGGGGACTGGAAGCCAAAAGCAAGAGCTTTCCTCGAGCGGTTCAGCGCGTGAGCGGCCTTTGAAGCCCTGACCTTCCTTCCCCTAGTCAGCTATAAGCCGTAACTGGCTCTGCCCATTCAAATAAAGCACCAGGCTTAGATCGTCTCAGGACTATCATCAGGTTTTGCTATTTTGCATAGCTCTCTGGCCAGCCTTCTGAGATGACCAATATCAGTTCTCATTTTGTTTTCACATGTCTTAAGGCCATAGAAGTGAAAGGTTTCTGTCAAAGGATTCCTTTTTTTTTACTGCAAATTATTCCCTCTTTTCCCTCTTGTCTGTTCCAAATACATCAGCCTCTACTATCCACTGTGTCAAACAATCACCGTAATTCCTGGGAAATTAAACTGTCAGGTATGTTTTCCTCACAGGTTGCAGAAAAGAGCTTCAGCTGCCATAAACTGATTCAACATCAATGAACCTGCAAAAAGCACACTATTTGCATCAGCGGAGTATTTGTCACTGGATCTTTTTCTATCCATCATCATATTACAGTTTTTGATAGAAAAATACACCTGATGTACCATTGGTTTTAAAATCACAGTTGCATGTGAATAACATTCCTTCTACTCAGAGTCAATGAGCATAGAGTCAGCTCCACTGAAACATTCACTTCAGAAATAGTGCTTATTGCACCTGAAATACAGCATGATTAGCGCTTCCTTTACTTTAGTCATCTCTTTAAAAGGAGCTAACTAGGATTCATTACACAGCTGGAAAATCATCCAAGTCATCTCCTTGGCTTTGCTCATTTCCCAATTAACTTGGAAAAACAGACAGCTGTTAGTTCCTAAGCACCCAAACATGCAGGTTACATTTTTTCTCCAATACCTGGACCCAAACTGGACACAAGAAAAATCATCATCTTCATTTTCTTCATCACTACTGTCCTCAGACACATCAGAAACGGCAAGGAAGAGGAGGGAGAAAGGGTTGTCGTATATACTACCACAACAAAAATGGAAAAGGCCATCAGAGATTTTTAAGCCCAAAGTACACTATAGCTTTTCGTTACAAACCTGCCAAAGAAAACAACTTCTTGAAACATGCGGACACGGGGTAACGATGTGAGAAAAACCCAGACTATGCTAACATGCTCTGTGATGCCACTCCAAGTTATGCACATATCAAAACACCACACACTCACAAACCAAAAATTTCACAGCAATTTTTGAGACTTGATAAACTTTTGGCTTAGGTGGAAATGTTTACATCTAATTGCATAATAAATATTAGAGTTTCAAGCTACTGAACTGTAATGCAGTGCTACCAAAGCACCTCCTGTTAGCCTCTCCCTCCTGCAGGGAATGGGTTCGGAAGAGCAGCCAACAGAGAGAAAATGTGGTTGTACTTGGCTTAGCATACTAGAACAGCCTAATCTGTAATTTAAATCTGTGCATTAGGCTGTCCTTTCTATCACCATCCAGCAAGTAACAGCTTTCTGCATCAACTAAAGCCTTGCTCAGAAAACCAACTGCAAAGCAGGAGGTCCCTTTATATGCTATGCAGCAGCAGCAACCCAACAGAAAGCTAATCGTTTGCCTGGAAAGGATGCAAAGAGGAGGCAAAAGAAATATTGCTACCTTTAAGGTACTT
Source organism: Nothura maculosa (assembly GCA_032353885.1). Lineage (NCBI taxonomy): Eukaryota > Metazoa > Chordata > Aves > Tinamiformes > Tinamidae > Nothura > Nothura maculosa. The sequence goes on along the minus strand of JAUBOD010000036.1, from coordinate 703,847 downwards.
ACATTCCACTTCAAATGGCAGATTCAACATTTTGGCAGACAAGACTTGTTAGCAAGTCAATATATGAACACAAGCACAAACCAAACAACAGAAATCAGCTCGGGTAAGTAAGGTAAGCTCGGCACAAACATAAGCGCTTCCAAACTGCATGATTATGCCACACCCTCACTGCACACATTAAACACGCTTTTGCTCTTGTGAAATACCTAGAAGGAATCCTGTTCAGTAAAGAACGCCTGCGTGTGGGGCTGGGTGAAGCAGTAAACAAAGGTGGACCCATTGCCATGGGTCTCTGCCTGGACGTGATGACTGGCAAGCCTGGAGGGCTAGTAGCCAAGACCGGAGGACTTGGCGAACTAGACGGGATGGAAATATTCAAGGAACGTGGGATGGAAGAAGCAGCAGCAAAGCCTCCGGAATGGGCCACAGTGTACGGCCGGTACCTCGGAGAGGAGGGCTGTGTCACAGAAGGGCTTGTGGCTGCCAGGTGAGAGCTGACAGAAATGGAAGGCACTGAGGTGGAGGCGACTGAACTGGCTGGTGGGGTAAGAGATGAACCAGTCATTGGTACATAGCTTGTGAAACTGAGAGTACGAGCTGGACTAGTCCCATAGAGACTAAACCAGTTACAGAGGAAAAAGACAAAAAAAAAAAGAAAAAGCAACAATTTAGGATACGCAGAAAAAGGATGAAAAAGTCAATGAGCAAGAGAAGCCCTTCCCCTTCTGATGACTCTTCAGTAATAGCTCTGTGGCTCATATACATTAATGCTTTGTTGTAATGTTGCATAAAACTATCTCACTATTTACATAATTTCAAGTTAAATTAACCAGTAGGCCCCTAAGACACAAGTTAGGGACAGTTCTCTGGAGGAACCAATCACATGGCTTTAACCTATCAAAACTGCCCCTAATCTATCAGATATGCCTCTAATCATGCCTATATGGTCAAAAAAGGTGACAGTGTGGGGAACAGACTTAAAAAATTATTGCTTTTTCCATGGCTACTTTATTTACTGTTCTTGGAACATTGCTATGCCTCTCTCTTACTTTATCAATCAATATTCAAGTGAAATCAATAGTAAGTATAATCAGAAGTCACCTGGATAAAGAACTGGAACCAAAGGAGCCTACATTACAGAACATAGGGCTGGTTCCTGGATTGGAGCCAGTGTTTAAAATCAGGCTTCTATCAGGGGACCGGGCAGCTGCAGCAATTGGCTGTGATGTAGCTGTCAGGCTGGCAAAGGGGTTTTCATCTTTTGACTGTGTGGACATCATCAGAACTTCCATCAAAATCTGTCCAATTAAGTCCTTAAAATCGGAAAACACTGTCAAGAGTAAAAGAAGAGAGTTAATATCCTCATATTACTGTCTTCATCTATAAATTAGTTACCAAGATAATCAGAGATTTCATCTAAAAAAGACTGTTGTCAACTACCTTTATGAATTAAGCAGTACTTTTAATAAGAGCAAAAAAACCTGAAACTTACTGGTAATTATCATTTTGTCTACACTATGTAGGTTCTAAAGTCACGGTTGCACAAAAGGTAACTAATGGGAAGCACAGAGGATCATAAAGAACTTTATATTGTTACTAATGATCCTTAAAATTGTCTCATCTGCTGTTGATATCCTAAAGGAAGGAAAACAATTTTCCCTTTCCTTCTCCCCCTGCTCTCATATGCCCACACATAAATGAGTGATTTACAAATTGGTCATATCTCCCAGCTGACAAATTGTATATATCTTGTTTTCTATATCTATCTATATAATCTATACTATATATAACAACCTATACAATAATATATAATCTATATAATCTAATCTACATTATACATAACCTATATATATATATA
>JAUBOD010000036.1:674558-688105 GCA_032353885.1 Nothura maculosa | reverse complement strand
GCCATGTGCTCTAGGTGACCCTGCGTGTGCAGGGGGGTTGGACTAGATGACCTCTGAGGTCCCTTCCAACCTTAAGCCTCTATGATTCTATGATTCAGGGGTTAGGGCCTAGGGTTAAGACTCAGGGCTATGGCTTAGGGTTAGGGCCTAGGCTCAGGGCTTAGGGTTAGGGCCTAGGCCTTAGGGTGAGGGCTTAAGGTTAGGGCCTAGGGTTAAGGCTCAGGGTCAGGGCTTTTCCTGGTCACCACAAGGCTCTATAACACACCTTGCACAGGCTAAGGCACCAAGCTCCAAGGTCTTGCTGAGCCCTGAAGTGTTTCTTTCTTCCTTGTTTTGAAACCCCAGAATTTTCTATTTTCTACTACAGAAAATATTCCTATAAATAGGAATAAGAATATATTCCTACATATTCCTATTTATATGAAATATTCTTGTTTCCTCTCGCTTTCCAATTGTTACTATTACGACTTTTTTGTTGTTTCTCCTACATACTATGTTGGAATGTACAGCTTAAATATTAAATATGTTACCACAGCTTTAAGAAATTTAAGATTTAAAACCCCTACAGTTTTAAGTAAAATGCAGTATGCTGCAGAGTATCTTCTTTGAATTTACATAATTCTCTTGGAATTATATGGGAGAAAAGTGAAAAAACATACAAGTTTCAACTGATTTTGTCTACCTCTAGTGGTAGCTTTAGATATTTTCAGATGAATAAAAAAATAAGACTTATATTATGAATCATCTCTCTCAAAATGGCAGCAACAGCTTTAGTATCTATGCAAAAAAAATTTTTCTAGTTAGATGACTATACTTAGGTATAGCAATCAAACTCTTCTCCTTTTCTATTAGGAGATTGCTGTAATGTTAGTGCTACCTATTATGTGTAAAAACCATTTCACATGTAACTAACAAGTTGATTTGACTACTCACATTTCATGTATTTCTATTTATACATGAGAAGAAATGAAACCTACCTTTTTTTGCCATAGTCTGCAGTGTCAGAACAAGTGAAAAGATTAAGCTAACTGAACAGGTGAGGAGTACGCCACCAATTCTTAAGTAAAGAACCTCTGTTTTCACACTAAGAGTGTTCTTAGGATGTTCATTTACTTTGCAGACTGCAGTCTACATAATTAGAGAGATGCATTTTCATCACTGTGATAAGTAAATACACATTTGTTTACCTCCAATAAGCCCAGCCTCACTTATTTTGATAATACTGCTATTATGTTGCAAGATTTTACATTGCATGCACTTAACTTCAGTAACCAAACAACATAATTACTGTATATAAAAGCTTTGTAGACAATCAGAACTATGCTTATAGCAAACACTACTCTAGGGACAGAAGAGAAAAAAAGATGTTACAGTTTTTGGTTTTGTTTTTTAAAAATCTGCCATTTGGTTTGATGTTGTCTTATGTCTTTGGATTAGGAGTTTTTCCTTGTTTTGAGTTAGAGAGGTCCAGATTTTGTTACCTGCATCTTTCACATTCAGAAAAACAGGCATTTATGATTAGTTTAGTTTTGAGTGTTTATTAGTGGAAAAAGAATTTAAAAAATCAGATTCAACACTGGCAGCAGCAAACACTTCCTGGGTCAGAAATATCAGATTGTTTGGGTTAACAGGTACAAAGAATCAGAATTTTTGTCTGAATCCATAGCTGGAAGTGATGATCCATGGTCTCCTGTGTACAGCTGTCTTTCCAGGTAGGAGCTATTACTCAAATATTCAAGCTCTCTTATATACTTGTTTACATACTTGATTCTCACAATGAAGCTCCTACGAAAAGAGAGGACAGCACAGATACTTATCTGGTAATCAAAGGTTCCATACATTTCTAAAGGTACATTTCTGAACTCAGAGCATTTTCCATGACTACTAGCAATTAATTGACTGTCAGGCTGACAAGGTAGGATTGATACTTATTACACAAGACCAAGACAGAAGAGTAAGATAGTAAAATTTTAAAAATAAAGGTGAACTGAACCAAAGCAGAATGTATTCCCTGTGTACTGTCCTTTGTTTGTGGAGAGCTAGAGGAAAACCTGTGCAGACTGTGAACCACACAGATCTTATTTCTTTCAAATAAAGACAGAAAAAGTGCAAGTCTGAACAAAAGTAAATACCAGGTGGAGGTCATCTCCTTCAATCCAGTGAGTCCACCCTCTGTTCTTCTTCTCACCAGTTTGAACACAGACAAGTTTGTCGTTGTCCCAGGTAACTAGGCTCTGTTCAAGAGAGGGGGGAAAAAAAGAGCACACATTTCTTTATGTATCTGAGTCCTGAAGTATAAAAGTGTCCTTTCTTCCTGGTTAGGGAGGCCTAAATGGTACTGCTGGGGAAAGGTGATATTCCCTATCTGTAACTTGCTATTTTTAATGCAGCCCTGAGGTAGGGGCTTATTAGAAGCAATTTCAGCTCATTATCAGGATCAATTATGGCCTCTTGATTTTTGTAGTCTTACCTTACATTTTCTGTTATCCAGACCTTTATTATCTTCTTCAAACTCTTCCCCAATTTTAAACTCGAGTGAGTAATCTCTGAATGTACTAGTAGTATGGATAGAAAATGAGTCCCCATCCTGTTTGATTACTTTCTGCGGCTTCAGCATTTTTGCTATCTTGCGTGTTGCAAAGTCAATACCTTGAAGGGAGGAGGGAAAAAAAAAATAATTAAAAAAAAAAGTTGCACTGCTCACCAGCCATTCTGACACCCAAGACTCATTTTTGCTCCTTCTAGAAGATTTTCTTAAGAATAGCTTAGTCTTACAGCTATGCAAGTTTTCTTAGTTGCTCCACGTTGCATACTTTAAGGCATGTTCGTGAATATTTTTCTCTTTGGAAAGCCATTTATGCAAGTGTTGCACAATTCCTATGCAAGATTTCTAGAAGAGTTTTTCTCTGAGGGTGGTAAAGGAGAAAAGCCCCTTCTCAACCACCCTGGGAGCCTGGTCTCAGACTGAGTCCTAACTGGTAGCTACAGAGATCAGTGAGCATCTGTTCTTTACCTTTATTAGATAAAAAACATAAAATGAAATAACAAGGAATCTTCGTACCCTGCACCATAAACTTTGATGAGAAGCAGGCCTTGAAACTGCTAGAGGAATTCCTCTATTTTCAGGGCTTGCCACTTGCTATTGACACCATCCAAGTTCAACTAGAAAACATCCTATTTTTCAGAATATTGCCTGATTGTCTATAATGGTTTTTAACAGAATCCTCATGTTGGTAATGCTGAGCTCAAATTAGTGCTCCTGAAGTTTCTTCAGTGAACCTTTCTTTATTTAAAAGAATAGGGCACCGATTTGACTGGTAACAGTTATATAGCATCCCAATGCCATAATCAGCATTACCTTTTTAGGAAGTACATGAAATGGGTAGAATGAGGGATGATATGCCACTTTAGCTGTTTGTCATCATTTAGCTTTAAGTGTAATTTATATGACAAGCAGAGAAGGAATTCTGTGTTTATAAGGTCTTTTTAACAAAGTGTGTTCAGCTGCCACAGATTGGACCATACAAATTATCATGTGGTCTAAGCTGCAACAGGACGACTTTGTCACTGAACGCATTAGAGGAGTGCCACAATCTCAGCTATGTCTATACAGTTAGAAATTCAACAGTGGTTTTATTTCATTGTAGAGGGTCAAACTCCTTGGCAACAGCCATACAACTATGCTGATGTTTAAATACTTACAAATACAAACTACTACTAACTCAGAGGTTAAGTTACTAAACTGAAAGAGGAGGTATCTAGGAGGAACTACTCTCTCAACCATAAACTTCTGGTTACTTGGTTGAGTAGTTCACTAAGCTCTTCATGTTGTGCTCCGACAGACTAGTTTCACATTCCAAATGCACAGTATTGATCTGGGCTCTTGTTTTATTAAATATACTGGCAAACAAGTGGGAGTAGGCAAGTAAAAAAATCAGTCTTAAATCATCAGAAAGATTATTTGCTTTGACTTTGAAGGAACAATTTTCCCTAATCTCACGCTTAAAAGAAATTGAGTCCTGGTAATAAGTTGGCAAAGAGTCACCTTTCACTTGTGTTCTTACTTCAGAATCAGCACATAATTTATGAGTTTAAAAAAAAAAAGTCTTGAGAATTTGGGTAGTTAGAGTATTTATTAATCCTAAAAGATTATTTAAGAACAGCCGTTTTTGCTCTGACAAAATAGCAGCATGAGAAAGGGAGAGAGAGAGAGAGCTTGTTCAATATGTTAAGGATATTGGCTAGGCAGATTAAGCAAGACATCTTTTTGGCACAGATATGGCCAAAAAAGACTAGATTGCACTCCAGTGTATGCAATAACTAACAAGAGACCACTAATTAGTCGCCTGGATATGTTGAAATGGCAGAAAAGGATTGTAGAGAATGGGGAGGAGGAAGGCAGTGTATAGGATTACCTAATGTCACAGCTTTACAATTAGCTTTGCACAAGGAAGCTATCGAGTACCAAGATTGGAGCAAGGTAAGAGGTTGGTTTCAAGGGCTCTACAAAATGCACATTCAGAGGAGCTGCTAAGCAGCCCCACACAGGTCACAATCAGAGATATGCTTTGTGAGCTGCTTAAAGGTAGATTTCCCCTAAGATAAAGACCTAGAAGTGACAGAGAGCTAGTAATTCTTTTGCAGGGGTGTCTGGGAGGTTATTGTTTACTCAGCCTTAGGCTTAGGCTTCTGTAACAATATGCTCAAAAGAGAAAATGAGTAGAATTGAGTGGACAGGGAGAACACTACCCTATCTAAGGGAAACCATCTCTCAGTTTGACCATAACAAACACTAGGTAGAGAAATTCCTGAAAGCTACAAGAACACCTGGACCACAGAGTGCTAATTATATCATACGCTTACCATAACCAAAGATCCTTACAGTAAGGATCCAGATTCCTCTAAAATTCAGGAGAACTTTTAAGCAGATAGAAAGGAAGATTAGAATTTGGTATTTTCACCTACCTAAGGCCAGCATGTAACCCTCAAAGTTGTCATTGCTGGTAAGGATCCAGGTTCCACTGAAATCCACAGGCATTGCCAGACTGTGAAAAGAAGATACAGGCAATTTCTGACCAAAAAGCAAGAATTAAAGGGCACTTTCTAAACTAGGCCTTATATGAGAAAGATTGTGGGTGGGATTACAATTGAATGACTTTTGGATGGAGGTGGGGGGTGGCCAAGAGGTTACAGGATATTTGTGGATCAGCTTCAGCTGGGTTGGAGGCAAAAGTTCACAATTTCTGAAATCTTTGTGTGGAGCAAATGTTATTAACCCAGGGGCCAGTGTGAAGCAGAGAAGTAGTTTAAACTTTTCTGTTCTGTCTTGTAAATTGTAAGGGGAATCACAGATTTTGTCATTGCTGTGTATATGAGGTGTGGGGCTTTCGGGTCTGAAATCTACACAGTGGGTGAAAAAGAGCACTCCCCACTGTAAATAGATGATATATCTTAACAGACAGCTCTTGGCTGTTAAAATGTACATGCATATATGAGGAAAGGAATATGAGTAAGAGAAAGACTATATAAGGAATGTGGAAGTGAGATTTAATTTCCTTTATAACATATGGAATTGTCCAGTCTCTTGCAGTCCTGTATTTATGTTTTGCAAAATGTGCCTTTTGTTTTAACAAGTGAATACTAATCTAATAATGCTGAAAAAAAACAGGCACTATAGGGCTGTTAAGTACAGGAGAGCTAGATAACTTTGTACTTCAGTTTCCTCATCTGTAAAACCTGGAAAACAATACTTTGCAGTTGCACGTTTTGAGTATTAACATAATTCCAAATTTTAGTGGTTTGAGGTGATATTAATGCATACGACAGTAAAGTCTACATGAAAAGAAACACCAGAAACTGATGGGCAGCTGTACTACAGTCTTGCATTCAGCTACACTGCTGCTATAATAAAAGTTGGTATTCTAAATCTTGAATGAGGAAACTCCTCTCTACTTCATTTACCTGCATACTGATTTGTTATCAAAATCAGTTCAGGCTGAATTGAGTGATATTATTTTTAAAAGAAAATTAAATTTCTCTCAACTTTGGCTGCATTTTTTGAGCTGACAGTTCAGCCTATATGACTCATATGACCATGTGAGTAGGAAATTAGAACGTCAAAGCATGTTTCCTGTTTGCAATGGATGTTGTTCTCTATACTGAGTTGGGAATAGCACAGAAACAATTACGATTCCCCCTGGACTCAAATAGTAGCATTTCACCCATATTTCATTATTACAGGGTTACGATGCAAAGTAAAAGATCACTGTTGCAATACTGCTGACTTTTTCAAGTGAAACTAAGTCAGTACTTGGTAAGTCTTGTGCAAAAGGCTGGTTGAAACATTGGATGAATGTCATACATAAAGTTATGCAGCTTGTTTAGGGTATAGTGTTTCTGTCTGTATAGCTGTACTGAATCTCAAACTAAGACCTATCTTGGTACCTCTCTAAGACTTGTATGAGTTACTATTTCAAAGGTAAATCAAAAAACTACCTACAGAATGTTTTGTAAGAACTGCCGAGTGCTCTGGCCACATTCTAGGATGGTTATTTCGTTCTCCCTTAGCAGGCTTTTCCTTCTGTGCAAAGAATTTTTTTCCACCTTCTTTTCTGTGCAACACCAAACATTTAACATGTTCTGCTGAAGATGCAGCCTCATTACAACAGGATGAAGTGGTTGCTATTACTATTTGAAAAACATATGGAGTTTGAATAAAATGTATAGTGTAGGGGCCCCAATACAGTAGAACCAAATACAACTATCTAAAACATTTCTGCCTGACTTCTGCTTGTAGAACATCTGGGAATGCATTACAATTATAGATCTCTTTAAAAAGTAAGTTCAGTTAACTCTATTATCTGAAAATCTTACATATGGTTTCTCCTTTAAATCTAGTCTTCTCTTAAAAGTTTCATTTATCTTAACATTTTTTAAAAAGCCATGGGGCTGATTTTCAAACTGCTTCTTAAAACTAATTGGAACAATAGATAAACAGCGTGTATTTATTTCTGGAGTTGTAACAGGCAAATCTCTAGATCCCATTGGTAAAATAAAATATCCATATTCATCATTCAGTTGAAATTTCTGAACAGCAGTTTGTTTTATATAGGCAAAATGCTACGGATATCATTCTACCTATTTAAGAATCATGCAACCATCAGACATCAGATTTGGTTAATAATAGGATGACTGTGAAATTAGCATATTCCATGCAATTTATTTTCTTGAAAGACCCATCACACAGAACTACATTAAACCCAGTGATATATAACGTGTCTGGAGAGCAAAGCTCTATAAAACATCCTGTTCCATATGCACTGTTTCTCTAGAATTACACCAAGTACAGCAACACACATCACCATCATCATTACAAGAATGAATTTAAAGTGCAGTTTCTTCTGAAAAGTGACCACATAATTAGGGTGCACTTTCATTGGGAAAATCTGATATGTTTATTCAGAAGCTGACTTCAGTGCTGTGAATTATTTTCGCTCTCTATTCTTGCCGGCCTTTAAGATAGCAGCTGACAAAGAAGTAGCTCTTGTCCTCTCTTTTTTTCATGAGAAACAGTGCTGAGGTTCAAGTACAGCATTTCTGGGAGAAAACTGCATGATGGCAGACAAACAGGCTGGATAGCTGAAATGCAGGCAACTGAAAGCATGACTTATCCAGGACCAGTTCAGTCAGGAGAAATGTATCCCCTTCCAGCACGGAGCCAAATCATTTATTTGAGAACCATCATATGTTGCCAACATATAAAAACTGAGTTATACTGGTTTACTATCATTAACTGGTACATTTTGAAATGGTTTAAAAAGGCTTTGTCTGTTACTTATGGTACTGTAATACATACAGAGTGTTTGGTTTTAGTACTTTACAAATAACAGTTTGAGCAGTCAAACTAATCAGAATATTTTCAATAATTTGTATTTTATAATTTGTAATGCTTTTTAATCATTTGTAATTTTTGTATGCTAGGGTCACTTCTTGCATTTAGTTCACTGAAGCATGACAAAATGTTTAGATTCAAAAATCAAACTTGTGTTGCTGGATTAAAAGAAAAGGAAAGCAAAAAGATGGTGTAGGTCCAAATCTTGCACCTACCCTACTCAGCAGCAACTAAACACTTACTAGAATTAGCCTTCTATTTACTAGAAAAGATCAAACATTTTTCTGCACTGAACTGCAACCCTTAGACAGCAGAAAGAGTAAAAGCTGTATAACCCCCGTTAGTTCTTGGAATCACTTGCATGTTTCTGTAAGGGAGCCAGGACAACTCCAGCATTCCTATCTTCACTCTCTGGACTATACAGATTATGTTTTTCTATGTATGCTTGAACTGCATCAGGCACTAGGTAACGGATACTCTGGCCTCTCCGCAGCGCTCTCCTAATCTTGGTGGAGGAAATATCATTTGGGATCCATTCTTCCACTAGGTGAATATTATTCCTATGTCTCCATAAAATGTCAGATTCATAGATGAATTTCTGAACACTGTTTCCAGCCCTACTGATGCATACGAGGCCGTGATTTTCCACAATTTCAGTGATGTCCTCCAACTTCCACAGATTGGGGATCCCAAAAGATTCCAGGATGTCACTTCCACAAAGCAGTTTAACCTGTGGGACACCTTAAAAAGAAAAAGGAGTGAGAAACTGAGCTTGGTTTAGCTCACCAGGCTTTAGCTCACTTAATGGGAACATTTAATTTTTAAGTTACCACTGTACCTGTGGTTAAGGTGAAACAAGGCAGAGAAATTAAAAAAAAGATTCAGAATGTATAATTATTAGCCTTAATACAGAATTCCTCGGAAAACAAGTTATGGGAGCCCTTTCACTCATAAGCACTAGAAAATAAACTGTCATGTGCTCATTTAGCCTTGTGGTGGTGAATCAGTCACAAAAGCATCAAAGCAAATCTACACAATTCCAGAGTTGTGATGTATGGAAGGCCACAAACACTATTAAAACTTTATCAGATGTTCCAGAGAGTTCCAGAAGACGAGTTAGCTTTTATGGGGCAGAGTCTATTCTCTCCACATTTTGTATGGAATATAGAGAACCATGCAGGTAGAAAACACCATAAATAACCTTAAACAAGCTTGTGCATGCTACAGGATATCCAGTAATGTGCTAGAGTGGTAAGAATGCTGTGAAACATCTATCACTACGGTACGGGAAAAGCCTGACCAATGCTGTTAGTCTTTTGTTTGAAGACATTTATTTTAAAATACTATCAATTAAGCTTAGTAAAATTGGGAAAGTTTCAAGGACTACTGTTTCGTGCTATGGCGTCTGTGTCAATATCTTTTTTTCCATGGATGTCAGAACAAAGGATTAGCATCAAAAGAAGATTTACTTATAACACTGCACAATCCCCTGGAAATAGCAAGTATCTTTAAGCATTTAAATCACCAACAGACTTAACTTTTTATATTTGGACTCTGATTTTTCTTCTTAATAGGGCCATGCCTATTCGGTTCCTGTTTCCTCTTCCGTCCTGCCTTTGTTAAAGGTATTGCGTTCTCAAGACTATTTGTAGGATCAGGAGATGAAAGCTTTTCATGATGATACCTGAAAAAAGATTATTTTAGATATTTTAAAAACAAAGAATATGCAAAAGAATATAAAAGAGCACTGCCTACTAAATAATCTCTTATCATTTCTTCCTGCAGTATATTTACAGACTACCCATCCATGAACTGATCTGCCCAGTGACTTGTGAGCCCTGGGTTATAAGGTGGTCAAAGTAGAAGGACTTGGAAGCAACAACTACACGGTCTGGTTTTGGTTTTTTCTTCTTTACTAGAACTCATTTTAAAAAGAAAAGAACCATAGAGAAGGAATGATTGAAACATCCTTAAAAATAGGTAAGTGTAGCAATATTGAAATTATAGAAACCTGTGGGATGAGAATAAAAAAAGTTAAGCATTCATACAGAAAATTCTCATGTCAACCTTTAAAAATATATATGGGCAGCAGAGCATAATTAAAATCAAAAGAGGGAAGGTTGTGCAGCATATGTCCATCTTACTCTAGTGTCTTTTCCTTTTCCATTAATAGCTTATTTTCTTCAGCACAGAAGATGCATAAAGCTTAAGAAAACGTATATGATCTTAAAATGTGTGCAGTTCAGATTCAGGTTTTTGTATGTTCAGGGCTAATCTTGCAATCTTTTGTTCATAATGCTCATGTGAATATCACATCTGACTTCACTGAGTTTATTCATATAATCTGGAATTAACCTGATATTGTTGTTTTTTTTTTTTTTAAAACTACTGCACCATTCTTCATCCTTCTATAGGTTCTTGAGACTTTTAAAGATTTGACTGAAGAATACCTTAAAACTTTGAGTGTTTCCAACCACTCACTCTGGCAGCTTTCCCAGTCATCCACTTCTACCCAGTCTGAGGATTTTGTAGCTAGTTTTGCCATAGCTACTCGGTGATCGGCACTGATGAGACCTTTCTTCTTATATGCATCACCTACTGGTGAAATGATTCCTTTAATGACTTTGTATTTTCCTGTGGAAAAAAACATACCACAAAAGAACATGAGAAGTGGTGGAACAGATGTTGCTTCCTCAGTATTGCATGTGAACTATTACATACCCTTTATTCACCTTAATCTCTAACAAGAAAACAGTGTTAGCTCTGACAACCAACCAAGTGGAAAAGTACAGCGTACTGCTGCCACTGTATTCATTTAACATCTCACTGTTTACAAATCAGAGCTGTTTAAAATGCTCTAAGTCATCATGCTACCTGTTTCATGAAGGTAATCTTTAGCCAGCTCAAATAGCCTTAGATGCATGTTGGTGATGGGGTTGAAGGACCCACAGGCCAGCAGGACTACTTCAGTCTTCTTGTCAGGATCTTCCATGGCCATCGCTCACTGCTGGAGAGCGAAGTACTCAATGTTGGTGCTGAAGTTACCAGCAACTACGAGGAGAAAAAAAAGGCAATTAAAATATAGTTATTCTTATTTATTCTTTCTCCAAATAAGCAGGTGACTTTAAGACAAAAAATGAATCCTGTGTCTTTCTTACGTCAATATTTGGCCTGTCACTGTTTATGTGATACTGCATTGTCCAATTTTTAAGTCATTTAAACAACTGCCTCTAGTTTGGTCTGATTATTCCTGGATAGAAAGTACAAGGCAATCAGGTGCAATAATGTTATTACATTGCAGGAAGGATAATTCACGACAATTGCTGTGGGTATATAGGAAGTGCTATGACCCAATGTGAAACTCACCATACTGTGTGTTGTGGAAAGTAAGCAGTATAGCAGTAAACCTGATGGGAATAGTGATTTTTAAAAAAGGTTTAAAAGGTGCAATTAAAAGCTAGATTTTTTTGAAGACATCATCATCATTCCTATTTTCAATTTAAGCTTCTGGAGACATGCTTAAGAGTTGTTGAAATTCAGGAAATCTTACAACTCATCATTTCAGCTGCCTTACATGTATTTTTGCTTCTCAGTATTCTTCTCCATGGGAATATCCTGGCTTGCTAAAATGGCTTCTCCTGGTCTGGCCCTGAACAAATGGATAAAAACCAGAATATGTTACGAGTCTTCTGTCGTTGCTGCGTGCGAGACGTCTGCAGCTTCTGTGCAGAGCACTGGAGAGTTGGCTGTGGTTTCGACAGCAACATCTGCTTGCAAAACTCCCCCAAGGTCACCCTCCAATTCGGGCTTCTTAACAAAGAGCCTGGGTGGTGCTTGCAACAGCCACAGCACAAGATGCTGCCACAGCTCAATCTTTAACAGCACTAGCACCAAACAGACCTCAAAGCATTCCCGTGAGCCTTCTGAGGAGGTATATTTTGCAAGCATTAGTACTTGGTGCTTTCAGGGGCTGCACAAACTTGTAATAGAATCTTTATTGCCACAGACTAGTCACTATTTCAGGATCTCGAGGGTTGGTGCTGCTTGAAACGCAGTCTTAGAGCAGCATCACTGGAAGAGTTACTATGGGAACAGGAGGGGGAAGGAGTTGGATTTGCTTTTGTAATGCACAAAGCCCCAGTTTCTAAAGAGAGCGAGTCAGGCCACACATTTGTGAAGGGTTGATTTTGCTTTTTTTGATTTAAAAATAAAAGCAAAACTAACAAAGATGAAAATATATTACGCCTTTTCTGGAATTAAAGTCAAATGTCCCTTTTCGGCATGACAGCTCATTTTTCATCCTGTTATAAACAGGCAGCTTTTAAACTGCATCATAAAGTCCCCTTTTCACTATTTGCATCTGCATACACATTAAGGAGTAATTCTAAATAAAACGTAACAGCTTGAGACAGCCTCAGTCTCCCATCACATTGACATCCTCTGTCTAGTGCTATTTGTTGAATTTGGCTCCAAAGTTTTCCATTATTAAACTGTAATTGTAAATCCTATAAAAGCTTCCAGAAGTTCCCTTGCAGGACTCATTACAGTTATTTCATTTCAAGAAACTTAACTCCTCTTTGTTTCACAGGAACATTTTTTAAATCTATTTCTAAATTATTTTGGATGTATTAAATTCTTTGGAAGCTGGAGAATGCACCTGGTCAAAGTTTGTGAGCCGATTAGGAAATGGCCACAAATTTACACACAAAGACTGGCCTCAGCAACACACCCATGTGTTTACCTGCTGATAAACATGGAAAACTCCTCTCTGCATTTTCCTGTATGCTAAAGGAATGTCTTTCCCATCTAATAACCAAACCACTTCTGAATTCTAAAATATTGTAAATTCTAAAAGATAGCGGGATGCACAGCTTCATTTCCAGGTGTTTGGGGCTTCTGCTAAGGGGAAGTCTGCTTGTGCGGATAAGGTTTTGGAGATGGTTCCGTAACTCGTCCCTGAGGAGAGCAGGGCTGGGAATTCCCAATTCCAAGCGCCCGGGCACTACGATGCTGTGAATTCCCGCTTCCAAGCGCACAGGCATCACGATGCTGTGATTCCTAATTCCAGGTGCCTGGGCACCATGATGCTGTGAATTCCCAATTCCAAGCACTCGGGCACCACGACGCTGTGAATTCCCGCTTCCAAGCGCACGGGCACCATGATGCTTTGAATTCCCGCTTCCAAGTGCACAGGCACCACGATGCTGTGAATTCCCACTTCCAAGCGCCCAGGCACTACGATGCTAGGAATTCCCAATTCCAGGTGCATGGGCACCGCGACGCTGTGAATTCCCAATTCCAAGTGCCCGGGCACCCCGGGACACCTCCCAAGCCGAGCTCAGAGCAGACCAACCTACCAGAACCTGCAGAGCCACCGCCACCTCCCCCAGATTGTCCCAGGCTGAGAACCGCTATTTCTGGTTGCTTTCCCGATTCAGTGGTGAATCCCTATAAAAACACGCCTAGAAATAATTCAGCCACAATCCTAGGGTAGTTCACACAGTCAGTAACTTTGCTCCCGGCGCGGTTAGTCCCGGCTTTAGCCGGCTCCCGCTCCAGGGGCTGCGCCTGGAGCCGGTTCCGCGCTGGCGGCCGCACCACGGGGCCGCCGGGCGCCGGCGCCAGGGGCAGGGCCTGGCCCGGGCCGGCCCCCGAT
>JAUBOD010000036.1:620356-634690 GCA_032353885.1 Nothura maculosa | reverse complement strand
TTGATCTAAATTCTGTCTTAAAAGACAAAAAAACATTTACTCTGTTCCTGCATTTTCCACTGCCTTTTTGTTGGTGGCTAGACTTGAAAAACTAATGGCAGGTTCTTCCCTGTTCACAATATCAAGAGGAAAATTAGATTTATTTTGTAATCTCTTTTCATTGAAGTGTTTTCTCTCATTTTTCTTTAATCTTCCTTCTGATGTAGATTAGTGTTAAGGATCCTGTCATTTGGGCTTGAATCAATTATTTCAATAAGCTCATGCAATATGAACAGCCTCAAACAAAACTGCCCTTTAAATGCATTGGAATGGGTCAAATGTTAATAATAGTGACTCAGATAAGTACAGGGCTGATGAGTGTTTGCTGGAGCAGCTGTTTCTTGCAACCTCTGATGCAGGACAGCTTTGTTGAAGTGTTTGCATCTTCACATTTTGCATCCTGTGCATGTGTAAGTTCTCCAGAGCTACAGTAAATCAGACACGGGATTGCTATGGGGTTTTTCCACATCTGCCCCAGCCTTGCTGCGTAACTACTGTGTGCTATATACTGGGAGGAGGCTTGTTATTACTTACCAAGGTGAGAGACTAGCTTAGATGTATTGCCTGTCGGACTATAGTAGGTACCCACATAAAGACAGAAATCACCTACTTTGTCTTCTAAATGTTGCTTTCATTCTATTGCAGCTGATTTGCCCAAGGCAGAATTCCTGTGTAATGTTATAAGCAAACTGGCTGGTTTCCTTTGTAGCCTGAAGCAGCTCAATTTTGGGGATTATTCTTTTCGAAAAGAGAGTCTCTTTTTTCTTTGAAGCTATAGAACCTGATTTGCTGCAAGCTGCCTCATGTATCAGCATGAAATAGTTATGTGCATAGAGCTTTTTGCAGTCTTTACACTTTCTGGGTTTACTCTCCTTGCTAGTAGATGCTAATCTGTGACTAGAGGCCTGCGAAAGTCAGAAAACAAGCTTTTGACTTCTGTTGTTTAACAGTTTTAGTAATAATTTCAGTCCAGGTGTGGACTGATGCATCTTACCTTTTTTTAGTTTTTCACCTTGAACAATTATTTTTGTCCTTTTTTCTTGTAAGTAAAACTGCAGCAGTGCCTCCAGGGTCAGAAGAGCATGAGCCCATCTGCACCCTCGATGGGAGCAGCTGGAGGCGTTGATGCAGTGCAGAGCCCGCGTGCTCCCCATGCGCTGCGTGTGTCATTGCTGCACAGCCCCTGAGCTCTGCAACCCCTACCCCAGAGAAAAAAAACCCTGGACACACCGTGTGAGTAGGATATATAGATATATAGATAAATAAAAGGATTTAAATGAGCCTATATAATGCTTCACCTTATTACATAAAGTCAGTTGAGCTGTCTTAAGGTTACATCTGGCTTCAGAGTTGTGAGTCTTAAGGTGTTAAGGACTCGGTTAGGTTTGTGTTTGAACAGATCCTTAGGGGAGTTCCTCTCCCGGTAGGGTCTTAGAAGAGCTAGTTCTCTGTGTTTTGCTTACTGCTGCATACCACTATTGTATAGGTACCCTTAATTTCAGCAGACACAAATCTTAAGTTACTCAAACATGATCATGAACAATGTAAGTTCAGATCCAAACTTGATACAGAAATATGGCTGAAGAACAATGTGGCTCCAAAACCGTGCTGTCTAGCTATTCTGTTATGTGTGAGGGCTTTGTTTTTGTTTTAAGCTGTCACAATAACTCAGAGTTGCTTTTGTTTCTTGCCCTGAGCCTATTCCTGTGGAGAAGCTTAACTGCATAATTGTGGTGCAAGACTGCTGAGCAATTTGGGACTGAAACAGAAGTAGAGTTTAGACTTGTCTGTTCTGCAAACTGGAGACCTGTATTTAATGATACTGGAAAGGCAGTATGATACTGGCATGAAGTCTTTGCCTTTCTAATGTGGGTTAGGACTGTGATGGCCTCAGCAGTGTCACTAATGATCTTGGTTGGATTTTTTTGTGCATTTTTTTTGGTTTTGTTACTAGATGAAAGGATAGGCTAGTCCCATGACTTCAGAGAAACAGTGCTATTCCAGAAGATAACTTTGACAGTTGTTCATTATATACATATATTTGTCCCATGAGGCTGGAAGATGCATGAAGTCATTTGATCGTGGAATGAAACAGAAACTTGTGTTACTGCTGACTACGCACTGTAATCCATTTTCAGCTTTGCTTGTGACCTCCTAATTGAGGGCACTGTGGAAATTGCCCTGAACATGATTGGAATGGACAGTGGTAGCCAAGCGTTTTCCTTCCTTCTTTTGTCATGCATCTCTTCAAGTGCCTGAAGCAGATGGACGTAGCTCTGCTTTCCTGGCCGCTGTGTAGCCACCCTCGTGCCTGACTACAGTTTGGCCTGGAGTTTTCTCCCATGAGCAAAACAAGTCACAGCATAATCCATAATCCACTTTACAATTATTTTTAACAGATTCTATGAAATCTCTTTAATGTGTGCGAAGAGGAAAGGGCAGGCAGGTGAGGAGAGGAATTTCTGTAGGTGGAAGAGGATTCTCTTTGACTGTTGTCTTCTCATAAGCTTCTTTGAGCCCGCAGAAAGATAGTAATTAAACCGGACAGACTTTTAAGCCTCTGCCTTGCCTCGCCAGCAGCTCCAGGCCTCCCAGCCCGCCTGTGACAGGAGCGGCGCTGCGAGCTGCTTGTGCGGCCTACTGCGCTGCCTGCGCCCTATGGGCAACGCGGGAGCCTTTTGTTTTAGCTTGGCCTTGACCCAAGGTCGCAAACTGCTGAAGCTAAATGAGAGGGGTAGACCTCGTCATTCTGTGTAGTTTGTGTAGCTTTGTGGTCATTTTCACACACATACACAGCCCACGCCCACCATCCATGGATTTGCATCCACGGAGCAAAGTCTAGATGTCAGAGGATCCAGTATAGTGCAGGCAACTAAATGAAAGCTTTCCAATTCCAGTGCTGTTGTCAAAAAAGAGGAGATAATTCTAATTCTAGCCAGCAGAAATGTTTACGTTAACTCCATGCCAGTAATGAATGGGAAAGGCTTTCTGAGGGTTTTGCAGCTCTGCTAAAATTAGTGGAGCTCAAGTATGTACCTACTGTAATAAGGAGCAAATTCCAGTGCAGTTGCACTGCTGTGTGTGCAAAGGTTCACGTTGTTCTACAGAGAATATTCTTTCCTCTGTCCTTAGAGGTTCAGACAGAGAATTTGTTATCAAAAGCACCTTGGCTAATGTACTGGTGGGATGGACCCACAGAAAGGAGTCTTTGACGTAGTAAGATCCCAGACGCAGTAGGACTTGCTGCTTAAGGTCACCACCTTGAATTGAACTCAGATGGAACATTAAATTCAACTGTGTCTGGTTGCTGCTGAGCAAAGGTACAAAAATAGCCCTGAAGCACAAGCTGAAAGTAGTATTAGATAGATACTGCTTAGAGGTCATAAGCAACATTCGATCTGTGGAATTAGGTAGTGCCTTAGTTTAGTTTCAGCCACAGTTGAATTGGTTCTGTATTTCTAAAATGATGGCTACTGACATTCCTGTACAAGAGGCCACTGGGTAAGATGAAGGGCCGGGTGCTTTGTTGCTCTTCTGGCTCATATATTGACAGTGCAGACTGTTTTGTTCCTGTCTGGACCTGAATAAATCCTTATGAGGATTTACCCTTCTCACTTAAGGCTACAAAAAAGAGAGGGGGAGCAGAAAGGGGGAAAAGATTAAAGGGAAAAAGCAGTGGTTATAAATGCATTTTTTTTTCTCTGTGCTGCAGGTTAAATAATACTTTATGCATGCAAGAGAGAGGCTGTGATTAAGAAACTGTCAGGCAGAATGAGAGCTGGGCAGCAAAGGGAGCAGAGATGCTCGAGGGAAAGGGTACAGAGATTTCTAATACAGAACTTTGTTGCGCATATCTGGGGTGATATGTCTCTTACGGTACCTTTCATTGAAAAAGAGATTGGTCCCACATATATTTGTGGATTATTCTTTTCCCTTCTCCTTCCTCAAGCATCTTCTACTGGGATCTCTGAGTGGTTACTAGCTACATTTCTTTATAAAATGGCCAAAACCACAAATCTACACTGTTCCTTCAGGGCCTAGGATTAGAACTATAGGATACAGAATGATAAACTTATACATAAATCATGGCTTTAACTTATAGAAAAGTTGGTACATTGTTCCATTTTACCTCTTTACAGCATTCCTAGCTCCTGTGCATTTTACTCAGCTTTAAGGTATGATTATGTAGCTCCTGGTGAAATCAGTGATGCTTGGGCAGCCAGATTATTCTACGGATCAGGTCAATAAATATTTGGCTTAGCCTGAGTCATATTTTGATGTAATGTTATATAGACCCCAGTCATTTCCAGAGGCTGTTGCTAGTACTGCAGGAAGCTGCCTGTGTAAACAGGGCTCCAGACAGGGTGATGTGCCTGTCTCCTCTCATAAGCTTTTTACTTGCACTTGATGGGTAATGTTTCACTGAAGCAGCAGCAAGCAGGGAGAGGCATGTATGCTGCTGGAACGCCACACCAAACACTGTATTTCAGTCGTTTAACACAGCATGGGATTTATAGTCGCTCAGCTTCCTTTGCAGGAAACGTGTCCTTTCACTTGTTTAGCTGCCACATTTCTGACTGATGCAGAAAGGCAAGAGCAGGGGGAAATGTAAGTCCTAGGTCAGAGACTCCCTGTTTTTACTTAAAAAAGGAGGAGAACCTGAAACAGGGAAAACTATTGCTGGAACCAAATTTGTGTCTCTGGGAGGATGGTCCTTTGTGATCAGCAGGAGCCAACACAAGTGGGCAGGTGAGCTTTACTAGAGAGCTCACTGCCAACGTTTCCTCCTATTCACTCAGCAAAGATGGAGTTAACAATCCGATAGATGCATTAAAGCAAAGCCTATTGGAGGCTCACATATATCTTAGGTTTTGAGGGGAGGGCAGCATCCTCACCTTGGTGCTAAATATGAACATGTTGCTTCTGCTGGATACCTGAGTTTTAGCTGTGACTGTATTATATATTTGATGTATTGTTACAAGAATACAGCTTTTTGTTAGCTCCCTTTTAAGATCAGAGGACACAGTAAAATGCCTTAGCCTAGGGAAAAGCCTCTGAGCAGAATTCTGCTGAGTTTTCTTGGTGGTGATAAATTTCAGAGAAGAGTTCAGTGCTGATGACTGCAGCAGCGCTAGAAACGAACTGCTGGTCCCCTTCAGCACGTTCCCAGAACGCTCCTGCACTTCCTTTAAGGAACCTTCCCACCCAAGGACAGTTTGCTTTCTCGAGAGATGGGGTCAGCGTTTAACCTCCTTTCTAATGCTGAGCATTAAAAACAACAGCATTAAGACCAGAAGACAGACGGGTCCTTTTAGCGGCACTGTCTGCCTTGGAGCTCCCCACGGGGCGGCAATCAGCCCCTGCCATTGGCAAGGAGCTCTCTGGGAGCAGCATTAATCGGGGCTGACTGTGCCTCTTAATCCTCTGATCCCTTCCATGAGGATGAGAGCACAAACGTTGCATTTGCGTGTTATGCGCCTCTTCACGGAAAATAGGCCCAGCTCCGTGGCTCGCAGTAGACGGCGATTAGATGGGTGGGTGATCAAAACATGATTAGCAAATCTGCAATTAGAGGGGAGGCCAGGAGGGCAGTGGCTTAGTGCAAGGAAGGGTCACAACTGGTAGCTGTCAGAAGAGAAGTAAATACGTGAAATGACAAAGGATTTGGCTGTGCTCTTGCCTGACGGGATTGCAACTTAAACAGCCAGGGCACTGCTAGAAACGAGCTGGGGGCACCGGGATTTTAAAAGCAATAGGAAGTTAAAGCAGGCCTTTTCCCTGGAACAGATAGTTCTGAAAAGGGCATTTTTAAAGCAACAGGGACAGGTTACGTAGCTCAAACACAGGCTTGGAAATTGGGAGGTCTGCGTCAGTGCTTGACTCTGTGCCAGACGGTTTTTGTGACTGCGGTACAGGAATTTCATTCATTGTTTTCCTCAGCAGCCAAACAGTGACAGTATTGACCGTGCCTTGTAGAGGTTTGTGAAGCTCTATTAGTATAACAATGTGTGAAATGCTTTGAGATGCCCTGGAAAAAAAAGTAGCAGAGCTGCGGCCTATTGTGGCCAGATATGATGAATTTGAGCAGGCCAAACGTGCAGGGCAGCGCATGTCAGATGTTACAAGGAGAGGAAAAGCGCTTGCTTGCTTGAAAACAGTTATGAAACAAGTAATTCCATGCTTTTAGCTTCTTTTTTGCCTTTACAAAGCCTATGTAATAGACAAAATATGGCAGTCGGAGCTCCACCTCCAAAGACCTGTTCAATAAAATTGATCCCATTTTTCCACATGTGCATAATACAGCTCCTATCAGCTTCAGAGACAGCACAAATGGGCCTGCACAACACTGCAGATCGCTGTTTTCTGAGGAAAAGAAAGCATGCAGTGTTGTGAAATAAAATGTTACATAATAAAAATTCAAATTATACTTGCAGATCTCCATGGATCTTGTAATCCATGATCCACATCCTGAAATTCAGACTAATACAGACTGATACAGACCGATTTAACTGGGGTCTGTGCAAATAGAAGAACTTATTCCTAGCAGTCTGGGAGCCGCATTGGCACCTTTCCCATGGTTGCCCTGAACATCCATTTAGCACAGTGCAGAACTGAGGGAAGAAGGAGGTAGGCTGAGAACCTTCCTGCACTCCTGTGACAAAAACAGGTGGAGAGCTGTAAATTCCAGCCCAAATCAACAGGACTTTAGTCATTAAAGCACATACAAGCAGTGTCACCTATGACTTAACCTTAGCAGTCTTAACTTTGTCTGTTATGGAAAGGTAAAGAGCAGAGTTGAGCTTGTGAGAACTCAGAATTGCTTCCAGTGGCTGGGAATTTGAACTAGGATGGCCTTAAATCAGCACCTTTGCCTAAAACTCTAACCTAGCAAATTATCCTCAGGTATATTCAACATTTACTGTAACAGGCCTATTGTATGACATGTACCGTGCAACAAGGTCTTGATATGAATCTGGTAAATGAAACTGCCCCGGGGATTAAGAATACCCTTTAGAATGCTTTGTGTACAGTTAACGGAAGTTACTTTTATTTGTGATATGTGTGATGAAAAGATGAAAGTGAGCGCGCATTTCAATATATATATGTATTTTTATAAGTGTGAGCTCTGGAGAATATTTGAGCAATGTGGGGTGAAGGAGGAAGATGCTTTCTGGGAATGTCGACTCTGTTTTTTTTAAGCCATCTATTTTTTCTGTTGCTGCAGGATAGTTTTATTCATTTCCTGTAAACAGTTGCACTCCGTTCCTGCGTTTTCCTAAGCTAGTTTCCATGCTGATCTTTCCCCCGTGTCCCTCGTGAGAAGGGCAGTCGCACGAGTTTTGGTGATGGGAAGGCTAATGCTGATTTTCTGCCCTGTGTTATTGTCAGGCCTGCTTGTCCTGGTTATTATTGGATTTGCTCTGCTAATAGCACTCAAAGGAAAAGGAGATGCAAGTTTTCTCATCTGATTACAGTAGTATAGTGTAATTGCAGCTTCCTGTAAGGCCTGGGAAGTAGGAGTACTATTGAAGAAAGAATCAAATATTAAATAACCTGTTTCTGTGGCCCTCTTCTCAGTTCTCCATGCCCTGCATCGGCTCCGGAGTTCCAGCACAAGTCTGAAGAATAAATATGTGATACAGATAAGTGATTGCTTTAAGAATTACAGCAAGTTTTCAGGAGAAGATCAGCACCAGAGCAGGAAAGACAAAAGCAGTTTGGAATCTGTAAATTCATAATATTTTTTCAAACAACATAATGGTGAGACTATGAGCACCCAAAAGGGAAAAGTTGCAGCTTCCTTTTGGACTGTGATAGGAACAGTTTACAGTCTCCTCAGTCTGATTTTTCTCAAGAAAAATAGCATGACTGAGCAGATAATTCTGGACTTTTCAAATAACTAAATTCTGAAAATCTGGAAAAAAAAATGAGTAGGGATGGTAATTTGTATTTGTTCTGCTGTAATGTTTTTCGTTCAAAATACTTCTTTGTAGTATGTAGCATATTTAAAATACCATCTTTTTATCTCAAGATTAATTTGAAAATCAGGGACTGGCTGCTTATGTGATTGTCTAATGGCAGGGAATTTATAAATGCTGACAAAATAATAATACTCTGAAATTCTGGATAGGTTTTCCTCCTAGGATCTTGAAGTGCTTTACAAACATTAGTTAATGAAGTCTTGTTCCATCCTTATGGAATAGGCCAGTAGAATTAAACTGAGAGGATAAATGAGGCCAAGAGAGATTAAGTGTCGTGTCTGTGAGTAGAGTGAGTCACTGGTGCCATCAGAACGTAGCAGCCCCAACTCCCAGGCCCCATCCTCAAAACCTTTTATTTTAAATATCTACAGCTAAGAGCTCTGTGCTCTCTGATCTGGGTCAGTATAGTTGGGTTCTAAGACTGCAGGTCGTGGGATGTTGGGTTTTATGTTTCTACACTGGAAATCATGAGAATGGTGTCTTTCGGAGCTCTTCTAGATCATTTCGGTCTACTAGTCCAGAATTCCAAATAAATATTCCAGATGGTGTTTTCAGGAAAGGCAGAGCAAGCTCTTTCATGCTGGTGTTTGCCTGCTGAGGCTTCATTTCTCTTCATCCTGAGGGGACTTAAAGACAAAGCAGTGCTATCATCAAAAGAAAAAAAAAGGGAAAAAAATCCAATAATGGAAGTAGATGCAGCTAAAGGTGATTTGGCTGAAGATGATTTGACAGCATAAGAAATCCTGAGGTTTCCTTATTAGCAAAGGTTGTCACAGGTACTGGAAAGCAATGAACTCACTGCTGCCTCTGGGAGGCTGCTGGCAACGTTCATTTTGCTGGGGATTCCTCTGTTTCCAGCAATCACAAAGGTGCTGCAGCCAGGAGCCCTGGAGGTCTGTGCGGAAGGGAGGAGATTTTCTGGTATTGGGTCTAAAAATTCCTTGAAGTGACACATTTCTACGCAAATGCAAAGCGAAATAACATTTTGCATCTTTCTTTTCTGTCTTCCCCAAGCAAGCACACAGAGAAGAAAACCGTTGGAATTTTTTCTTTTCCAAAGGGGACTTTTTTTTAACAGTATCAGCATCTGAGACCCAGTGGATTCAGGTTTGCTTTTAGAGAAAACAGTGAAGAAATATTAATGTTTTTAGAGAACTAAAAATCTGTCCTAAGGAAAAGAATTCCCTTTGAGATACCTTTGGAGTACATCTATATCCACGCCATTTAGCAAAAACTAGCAACCTTTTTGTACTACTTTTAAAAGGTTTTTGCCTCTTTACAGCAGTAAGAGCCTATAATTGTTTTTTTCCTTTTGTTCCTAAATCCAGGAATGGGCGTTCATTTATGAACAGTCTGCACAATTGCAAACAGTCCTGGTTGACTCGCTTGTAATTTTTCTGTTAAATGTCTTGAGTTTCAGGGGTATTGGTGATAGAAGAAAGGACCTTGGTAAGTGGAACTAGTAGGTAGCAATGATATCACTGCTCAAAGAACGACTGTTGAGGTACCAGTATCATCCTTGTGGCCTTGCTGCTCCAGCCATTCTAGATATACAACTTGAGGCTTATAATTGGGTTTCCTATTGGAAGTCACTTAAATAGACTACTGCACAACAGGAGATCATCTGTGCTGCCTTTTGCTAAGGAATTCCTTTTGCTGAGGAATGCTCCTGGCATTTCTCAGTACAAACACCTAAAAAGCCACTGCCTGATTTTATTAATATGTAATCATTTGGCTCCTTTTACCTACTGAAAATTGCTTGTCTCAGTAAAATGCAAGAATATTGTCTAATGAAAGGGGGGGAAAAAGAGCATAATTGTGTTAATTACCAAAATACCAGACATGTAATTAATATGCCACAGTAACAAAGAGCAAATGTACTAATAGCACATAATTGGACTTAAACTACACCCTTGGTAGAAGTCTCTGCAATGGAGCTCTTGCATTTATGCTTCTTTTCGAATTAGCAATAAGGAATAAATTAACATCCATTTTCTTGCTCGTACAAAGACAGAATCATATTGTGGGGCTGGGTAATGTATTCAGTGGATGCCTTTACATTCCCATACGGCTCTTCGGGAGGGGGGTTCTCATGCACATGGCCTCCTCCTCCTCCTCTTCCTCCTCCTCTCCTCAGGAAAACAGGCAGAGAGGAGGAAAAACTCATGGTGTGCTCGCACTTGCACTTAATATCATGAACCTAAGGAATACAAAGAAGCTGAGAGCCAAGTCATTTCTACATTGTCACTGGTACCTGGTGCAAATATTTGAGTCTATAGTTTATCTTCGTTTATCTATTCATTCTTTTGTGTATAGTATGTTATTGTATCATGCTTTCTGATATGGAAATAGGGTAGGGATCAGGGACTGATCCAAGACAATCTGTGATAGAGCTGGAAAGAAAACACAGGATTCTTAGCTTTTAAAAATGTCTTTCTAGTGTTATTTACTAGCTCAATTTTCTGTAAAAGAATAAGAAACTAAAGCAGTTACCTTGGGCATGGGCCAAGGTGCTGCTTTTCGGAATGGTTTAGCACAGCACATGAAGAAACACGCCAGAAAACAAGGATTCTCCTGGTTGTCCAGATGCACATTGTGTAAAAGCTTATCTAGAACACCTGGCTTGATCTCCTATTTTATTGAGTTATAGGATGGTTAGTAAAATAATTTATTTCTGCTACTTGTCTTTGCTTGCTGTATTGTCTCTTATTGGTGTCTTTTTACAACTGATTTCTTTATTGCTGTTCCTAGGCTGCTGTATTGTGGATGTTCTCCCAGGAGAGAGGAGAGCTGCAGCAGTGCCCATTACCCTTTGGAGTGCGCAGATCCATCTTTAAGAAACAGCTCCACTCTTATTTATATAAAATAGTCATTGTGGTAATAGATGCAAAGACCTAAGTTCAAAAAGACTAAATTTTCTTGAGGTTCCTGAGCTCACTTTTGCTTTTTAGTGAAGCACTTGAGGGCTAGTCTGTCTGTGTGTGGCTTAAGGTATTTCAGAGTATTATGCATATTTCTTAATTTTACCTGCTCTGCTTTCCTAAATATGCAAATGGAAAACCTAGAAAATCTGTCTTATTCAATTGTCATGCACCTGTCATCACAACAGTTAGACACCTGCCTTTCCACTTCGCAGAAGTATTGTGAGAGTGCATTAATTAACGCTTGTAAAATGCTTGGAGACCCTAGGATGGAGGGTGCTAATGAGTTGTAAAATATTATAATTATGTAGCAGAATATTCAGTCTCTATCCTTGTAAGGAAAGATACATCTTCATTGCTTTCATGTTTCTAGATGTATATTTTGCAATAGTGTGTAAGTCTATATAGGGAAAAAATAAACAAGGTAGGAAGCTTGCTAGTGCTGTAGTTTTTGTGATGAAACTAGCTGTTTTCTCTGTACTTCTTGGCTTTCTGATTTTTTTTTTTGTGTCTCTCCAATGAACCCATACTTCAGTGGCTTGTTAAGAATTCTCTGAACGTTGAGAAATGTCAGGGGGGAAGATTTTCTTCTTCATATTGCCAAGGCCTTCATTTGCATCCCCTAAATGAATTCCCGCACATGATCAAAGCACTTCTGGAAATTTCCAAGTGTGGGGAAAACCAGTCCTCTCATTTTTTTCCATCCAACGGAGCCAGGTTCTAAAACATTGAGGAGAAAAAAAATAGGAGGCAGAGGGGAAAGTCATCGTATGGATGTAAAAATGCATTAATTTTATGCTTCTTCATGTTCAGAGGATATGGGCAGAGAGGTCAGAGAAGACCTAGTTGGTTTTCTGATCATATTTTCTAGTCAGGCTGGTAGGGGCATGTTCTGGTGGTGGTATCTTTTGCATGAGCACCATTTTTGCTTGTTCCCTTATGAGACTCCTCTATGGTTTCACAGACGTCATTGTTAAGAATTCATTTGTGAGATAAATTGATTGAGTTTGATGCTGACTTTGAATTGACATTGGCATTGATACCGATTTGTCTTTTTTCTTAATATTATCCCAGTTGGTTCTTTCTGCTTGGTCCAGATAATTTGTATCAGATCCACAAAACATTAGACTTCAAATTAGCAAAATACTTCTGGATTTTCTTATTGCTTCCTCTGTGGGAAGGGAGGAGTTCGAGTGGAGTTGTAATACCTGTGGTTGCCTTCATCTACTGTTTTGCTTGGCTATGCATGTAACTCATCACAGAGCAAATTACTTTACACCGTGGCCTCTTCAGGGCAATTTGCCCTGTTTCAGAAGTGGTCTCGGGTCAGCTGTGAACAAATAGGAGGGGAGATAAAACTGGATTCCACCTTCTAACTTTGCATTAAAAGCAATCATAATCTGGAATCAAAATAGTATGTGAAGATTAAATGAAGTATTGAGACTATCTTATGTGGAAAGTCTGAGTGCGTTGGGCCTGTTTAGCCTGAAGAAAAGGTTGAGATGGGATCTGATCGATACATATAAATACTTGAAGGAGAGAATATAGGGAGGAAGAGGCCAAACTCTTCTCGTGGTGGCCAGTGACAGGACAAGGGGCAATGGGTGCAAGTTGAAAGCCAGGCAATTCCATCTCCATGTGAGGAAGAACTTGTTGACTGTGAGGATGCCAGAGCAGTGGAACAGGCTGCCCAGGGAGGTTGTGGAGTCTCCTTCTCTGGGGGTCTCCCAAACCCTCCTGGATGCCACCCTGTGCTCTGGGTGTCCTTGCTGGAACAGGGAGGTTGGACTAGACGATCTCTAGAGGTCCCTTCCAACCTCAACCATTCTGGGATTCTGTGAAAAGTAAATCCAATTTCAGTTCTAGCCTGTTTATTCAGAAACTAGACCCTCTCTAAAATCCAATTCTAGGCTATTTGGAGATTGGACCCTTGCCTCATAAGAACTCCTTTTGAACAGAAATCCAAGTCTCGTATCTAAAAATAACTGCACATTCTGTGTATATACTAATTATGAGCTCTAATGATCACACTTAGATCTGCAGTTGACTTACTGTGCAAGTCTCGGCGCTCTTTGTGCAGCATATGTGCCGGCTGCCTTTAAGAAGCAGTCAGAGGCATTCGTTTTTACCTATCACCTTATCTTTTCATTTCTGGCTGCTCAGCTCCGGTCTGACAAGTGCAATAAATATGTGTCCTCCTGGGTCCTTGCAAGCTGGGCATTAGTCATGCTGTTCATTTCAAGGACATCAGTCCGCTAGTTTTTCAGCTGTAATAGAAAACATGTTCTGCCAGGAGCCATTTGTTCCAGTTTTGTTGCTTACTAATAAAGTCAAAATCAATTCTTGGGGGGAGCTTGAGAAGCAGGTTGGAGAGTAGGAGGATGATAGGTGGCAAAAAATGAAGGTGCTGAAGTTAGTTTTCTATGAATTGCTCTGAAATAATGGCATGTATCATTTCAGAGAACGTGTGAATCTCTGTCTGCTTGTGAAATGCAGTTACCTCTGGCAAACAGTACAGCTATGGCTTAACAGCAAATAGGACTAGTGCATAGCAGGTTTCATACTGGGTAACATAAATCTTGTTTTGAGAGGGGAAAAATAAAAGATATGGATGTGAATTTATATTTCACATAGTTTTAGATTAAATGCCAGGGTAATGTCAGTGGTGACTTAGGATCAGAATTTCAGTCTGATGTCTCCTCCATAACCCCTATACTATCTGTGTCCTCAGCCACTGGACTGCTAATTCAAAACACTTAGTCATCTAGCTAAACTAAATCATCTAACTGAAGTTAAAATATATACTTAGGATTACTGGCTTTATCAAATCAGTGCCTTAGTCACAACTGACTTGGAGAAATTTTGCTCGCAGAGGTAACTGCCATCCATCAGCATCTCCTTCCTTGTTAATGTCCCAGTTTCACCATGACCACTGCAGCTGATTCATTAATCTGAGCTGATAGTGTTGCTGTGCAATAAATAAGGTTTACCTGGAGAGAATATTTATTTTCTTTAAAATGTCTCAGCTCTGGGGAGGGCACACCTGGAGTACTGTGTGCACTTGTGGGCTCCCCAGTATAAGAGGGATGTGGAGCTTCTAGAGAGGGTCCAGCGGAGAGCAACAAAGATAATTAAGGGATTGGAGCATCTCTCATATGAGGAGAAACTGAGTGAGTTGGGCCTGTTCAGCTTGGAGAAGAGAAGGCGGAGAGGGGATCTGATTAACATGTATAAGTTCATGAAGGTAGAATGCAGGGAAGAAGGGGCCAAGCTGTTCTTATTGGTGGCCAGCGATAGGATAAGGGGAAATTGGCATAAGCTGAAGCACAGGAGGTTCCACCTGCAGGTGAGGGGGAACTTCTTTCCAGTGAGGGTGCCAGAGCAGTGGAACA
>JAUBOD010000036.1:581657-605230 GCA_032353885.1 Nothura maculosa | reverse complement strand
TGTGAGGGTGCCAGAGCCCTGGAACAGGCTGCCCAGAGAGGCTGTGGAGTCTCCTTCTTTGGAGATCTTTAAAACCCGCCTGGATGCAGCCTGTGCCATGTGCTCTGGGTGACCCTGTGTGTGCACGGGGGTTGGACTAGATGACCTCTAAGGTCCCTTCCAACCTTACCCATTCTATGATTCTATGAAAGTCCTATCCTGGTTACTCTTTGTATTGCTGAACAGTATATCAAACAAAAGGTGATTTACAAGTTGAGCTTGGTTCTCTTCTAGGAGTGGAAAAATTAGAAACTTATTGCAGTAACATATCCAAAGTTCAGAATGAAATGGGAAAAAGCAGTGGGCTTCTGTGACACAGCGTGACATAGCATGACACCCTAGGAAGCATATTTGACACTAAATAAATTGGACTGACACTAAACTTATTCTATAGCAAAGCAAAAGAATCACTGGGAAGAACTCTGTAATCATATGAAAGCAATTTAAATGGCTTCTTTACTTCTGCTGTATAAATATATGTGTTTCATAACTGAGTAGAAAATGGATATCATCTATGTGTGGGACTATCATCTGTACATTATCTGTCTTGAAACAGTTCTGCAGCAAGATCTCTAATATGTCTTTGAGAGAGGAGGGAGAGCTTTAATTTCTGAAATATGTACTTTAGGGAATTAAATTATTCCTTTTTGCTTCTTTTCATGGCAGAGATACTGAGAAGGGAGATCTGCTTGGGACCTGCTTGGGAGCTATGCATTTGCTTACGTACAGCAATCTTATATATAACATTATAGTTTGTATGCACTGTAACTATTTCAGTCATGAGCATTTGTGTGTGCAATAGTAAAAAGGCTTTACTAGTATGAAATGGAAAATAGGATTGTACAGGATCAATTGTTCTGAGAATGGAGGTAGGAATGGAGCTGTAATGCATCTTAAACAGAAGCCTTAATGCCCTGAGAGGCATCTGGAGACACCTGCACGTTTATCAGAGGGGTGGTTTGTGTGTCACGCTTGGGAGGTGCGATGTGATACGTGAGCTCCCTGGCAGCCTGGGCTGTGGCTGGTGCCAGGTTAGAGGCCGCTTGGCACAGCAAAGAGCTGACCAGCTTAAAAGCCCTCCCTTCTCCCCGACAGATTATCGCCGTATTAATAAATTTCTCCCTCCTTTATCAGACTTTGTGCTTCAATACTCCCTTCCACATATTTCTTTCGGTAATCTTAATATTTCACACTTGATGTTAGAGTTGCTGGAAGGGGGCAGGAAGGTGGGTGTAAAGAAATGAGATTGAGTGTTTAAAAGGCTGCACTTGTTGGGCTGGTGTTCACTGGTGTCAACCAGGAATTTTAGTAGTGTGAGATTTTCATGAATGATCTTATTACTGTAACATTAAAATCCAGGCTCGTATTTATGTCCTGTGTAATGATGTACTGAGATAAATTACATGGAGACCATAAGGGGCTGTATATTTAATGCATTAAAATAAAGAACCACTTATAAACCTAGAGATTATCCTAAGTGGTTTTCAGAGAGAACCTGTGTGAGAGCTATTTCAGAAACTTCCTCATTTTAAAAAGAAGGGCTGCAGTTTAATAGTGGTCCATTATCAGCCATTTTTCATTAAATTTATGACATGTGCTTTTATAGTGAATTGGAAATCTGCCTTTTATTTTTCAAGAAGATATTTCTCTGCAGCTTGTAGTGCCTCATCGCTTTTTAAAGCCCTTGTAAGATAGAGACTTTAATAGCTGTGTTATTGCACGTTTATTGGAAAACGTGAGAACTGTCAGCAGATCTGTAGGGAATGATTTTAAGAGTACCAGTTTAACCAGTCTAGTTTAGTGTTTGTAAACACTAAATCCAGTCACTGCTTCAAAAACATGTTTCTTTTGCAAGTCGAAGGGGAATAGGAAGTTTCTTCTGCGATAGGCAACAAATGGTTTAAATTCTTTAACACGTCTTCCTTAAATAGGCGATCACTTCAAATGACAACCTGGAGAGAAAAGGTTAAATCGGATTTAAAACACCTGAAAGTCTCGGATTGTCACAGTTACAGCAGATCACCACTGGAATTTTTCACTATGATTTATCCAAAGCTTTTCTGTGTAATGTCTGCATCTTTGCCTTTTCCTTATTTGCTCCCTTGCAGCCTTTCCTGTAATACTGACTTGGGTTTATCTTTTCTCCCTTTAGAGAGTTTTGAGGTGACAGTCACCAAAGAAGGTGATAAAGGGTTCTTTCTATCCCTTTTATGAATATTAACCCACTAACTTTGGTTATGAAATGGGGAATCAGCACTTAAACAGAAGATCCTGTCATGTTCTTTTGTCCCATTTATTCTCCCAGTTTTTTTCTATTTTAAAATATATTGATCAAAAAATTATGTAACCAAACCCTTGGTTAGAAATATCTGTAAATCAGACATCCATTTGAACCATTCGGTATCGTTTTATATTGTCTGGACTTTTAAAATATTTTGGGAAAATAGCATTTTCTGATGCTTCCACTGATAGCTTACTTCTCTGGGGCATTTTATAGTTTTCATATGCTTTGTAAAGTAAAATTTAACTGCCAAAGCATTAGAGCACCTTCCCTATAGTATGCTTGCTCCAGTGTGTACTTATTTACTTGGGTACATTACTGTGAGTACATCGTATTGCTTAAAATCTCAATCATAAATCCATACTTATAAAAGAGACTATGTCTACAGTAAGAGCACATTGTTGGTACCATGGTGCCGTTGCAGCTGTAATAGCAGAGTGGTTTTTGCTGATATAAGAAAATCATATTAAAAGCAAAATAAGTGATACTGGTCAAAACAAGAGTGTCAACGGATTTATTGCATGGCTTTTGTTAGCACAGCGAGGTCAGCAAGGGCTCCCTACTCATTACAAGCTGGCAGATTGAGCCAGCTTTGCCAGCAAAATGGCTTGTAATGTAGTCTTGGCCTTAGGTGCATTTTAAAATGATGTTCTAGGCACTTCTCATTCAAGTTTGTTCGAATGAAGAGCTTGAGGAGAAAAGAAAGCCTAACAAATGATTCCATGGGAGAGCTTCTTGGCAACGCACTTGGGCTGGATTACTAGATAGCTGTTGAAATGGATGCCTGAGAAGTTGGTATTTCTACCATTCTCATTTAGTAGTTTCTTTTGATTCCCTAATTTTAGCCAGGTACATTGCACAGGAAGACTTTGTTCTTTGATCTGGTGACAGAATTTCTGTAATTATGGTGCTGACCTGGTACTGGAAGCTTTTTCATCTCTTGACTGGTAACGGTGCATTTTAACCTTTTGCTCTGGTCAAAATAAACAAGCTGCCCAGCTATTCCCAGTGGCTTGGCAGAGGAGATCTTGCCAGTGGCTTGGCTGGATGCTCGCATAAGATCTACTCTGACCCTCGACTTATCTCAAGTACTCCTGTGAAATGCCTGTCTACATTTCTCTTTCGTACTCCTGCATGAATGGATGCAAAATAAACGAGTTGCTTGGAAGGCAGACCTGCTTCTTTTTACTAAAGTTCCCAGAACTGGCCCGTTTTAAAGCACAATGCTCTCGCTTTGTCCACAGACCCTCACAAACCCTTGGCTGCAAAATATTTGGTCGTTTATTAAAAAAAAAAATACTAATTTGGACCAGTTCTAACCTCTTTTCCTTTGAATCTCTAGGTGAGATTTGTGGATTTAAAATTCATGGGCAAAATGTCCCCTTTGAAGCAGTGGTAGTGGATAAATCCACTGGGGAGGGAATCATCCGCTCCAAAGAGAAGCTTGACTGTGAGCTGCAGAAGGACTACACGTTCACCATCCAGGCCTACGACTGTGGGAAGGGACCAGACGGAGCAAATGCCAAGAAATCCCACAAGTAAGTCCACTGGTGGCTGCCTGACGGGAAGTTGGGTTTCCCGTGGTCTCCTGCACGTGGATGGGCTGCATATGTCGAGGGAATGTAAACCAAGTGTTCAACTGGAAGCCTTTCATGTAATGGTAATATAGGCAGTAGTGAAATTGAGCTGAGCTGTTTTGATATGTCTTCGGTTATATTCAAGATGTTACTACTGTATTACCTGTTATCTCTGAATTTACATTAGAAAATTTGAATTTTCTAAACAGAGGCAGAAAAACTGCCGAAGTAGTTTAAATATCTTGGGTTGTTAAAGGTTTTGCTTGGTATATTAAATGTAGAAATAGTTTGGAATTCAGTTTCTGATACCTAGAAACTGACTCAGGAGGTCATTGTATTAAGCTGACAAATGTAGAGAATAAAGGTTTCATGTCTTTGCTGGGCAGCTTCACCAAAATAGCATCAATAGATCACCAAAATAGATCAATAGCATAAGATTCTTCCCTGCCTAGATCAAAGGATGGGAACAAAGCAAACTTCAGCTAATCCACGTCTAAAGGGAAGACCACAATGTAAAATGGTTTCTAGCAAATCCATCTGAGAAATGACTGTGTGACACCCTGGTGGAGACATCTGCAGCACATGTGAAGGTTATTATTTGTGTTAGGCAAAGAAAGACCTAAGATGAGGATTTAGGCTACTAGCATCATCTTGGTGACTAGTATTAATTGTTATTCTACTAGCTGTATACCTAAATAGGCAGCAGAACAGCAACAACAACATCTGAATGGCTTCATCTGTGAAAGAGCTTTTTGCCTGAATGGGAGTTCTGTAAAATAAAGAAAACTCACTTTTTTTTCCCTCCTATTCCCAGAGCAACAGTACACATTCAGGTGAATGATGTTAATGAATATGCTCCTGTGTTCAAAGAGAAGTCCTACAAGGCAACAGTTATTGAGGGGAAGAGGTATGACAACATCCTGAAGGTGGAAGCAGTGGATGCAGATTGCTCACCCCAGTTCAGCCAGATCTGCAGCTATGAAATTGTCACTCCAGATGTTCCTTTTGCTATTGATAAAGACGGTAAGATTAGGGTGGGAGACACGGTGGAAAACACTGTAGTTTACTCCTTAAGAATAGTATTTCAGATTGGTCAGCGTAAAACCAAAATAACCCAGCTGTAGCCCTTTTATAGAGTTGAACGGATGTGTTATTTTTAGCAATTTAAATTTATAATGCAAAGTTATCTTTCAGTGCCAATATGTGTGCTGTCTAATAATGTAAGGAGTCATGTTTTGCTGCATGTTGTTTCTTGTAAAAATGCTTTTCAGAGTAAAGAAAATATGGTAGCAGTGTTATGATCTAAGCTCTTTTTTTCCTTCTCTTTCTTATATTAGGATTGATTTTGCTAATCAGCTTTCAAAAATGGGATTTCGTGTGTGTGCTTTTTATATTAGCAATGCTGGTATTTGGCTCTGGAAAGTAACTGGGCTGTGGATATTGGATTGGAAGTGTAGTGATTTGTACAGCTCACTTCCTTCAGCTCTGATCTTTGGACCTTTCCAAATCTATAGACTGTTTTTAGGTGTCCAAAGAAGCTGTTTTAGTTTGATTCAAGGAAGCGAGGGTCCATACTGCAAATGGAAAAATTTCAAGGATCTTTAAAATTTAAAAAAGATGAAGACCCCTTGAACATGCCAAAGAAATTATTTGTTACTTGTCACTTGTGAAGAATTTCATTTTAGTAACATAGCATGTTATGTAGAGACTGGTAAGAATACACCTGCTGTTCTGTGTATTTGTGCTAATCACCCAGATTAGCAGTTTTTTAAGGATCTGGATTTGATGCCTAGCGCCCAAAATCAAGTAATGAAAGACTAACCCACTTACTAATTTGAGTCTTTGTGAAAGTACATGTATGAAATACATGCATGATGCCACTGTATATTGAAAGCCATGAGCTTAAGAAATTAACAGTTGATTATCAGTTGAATAGTTGAACAGTTGAAATTCACAGTTGATTGTCATTGTATTTTTGCAGGTTATATAAAAAACACAGAGAAGTTAAACTATGGCAAAGAGCATCAGTATAAACTGACAGTTACTGCGTATGACTGTGGGAAGAAGAGAGCTGCTGAGGATGTTTTGGTTAAAATTAGCATTAAGCCTACGTGTAAGCCTGGCTGGCAAGGTTAGTTTGATCTATTTCCCATCTCCTTTTAGTAGATATTAATTCCTTACTTAAACACAGGAGATTTTTAATTTTTTGTTTTTCTTCCTTTGGATAAATGTGCAGGTTGGAGCAAAAGAATCGAATATGAGCCCGGTACCGGTTCTCTAGCTCTGTTCCCTGGTATGCACTTGGAGACCTGTGATGAGCCAGTAACGTCCGTTCAAGCAACAGTTGAGCTAGAAACCAGCCACATTGGGAAAGGCTGTGACAGAGATACCTACTCTGAGAAATCCATTCACAAACTCTGTGGTAAGAACACTTGGTTAGAATAAAGTGCTCCTCTTGCTGATTCATCTTTTGGAGAACGTTACATCAAAGCACAAATCCATTGGTGGTCACCATTTTCCTTTGCATATTATTTTCCCCAACTTTTTGCCTTGCAAACAATATGAAGTCAGCTGAAAGTGAAGTTTAAAGTAATTCTCTTTCTCCTCACTAGCTTATGGAGAAGCTTACTAGCTTACACAATGATAAATTCTCTCACTTGAAATCCATGTTCAAGGGCTTGAAGGATGTTACATACACAGATGAGTGTAGCCTCTCTGTTTTTCCATAGGCACAATTGATGCGAGGGGTCTCATCTAAGAAACTCAAGGTGAAAAATTAAATAAAAATTCAAGAAAATATGTTTGGAAGAAAACATCACTTAGATAAATTTAAGATGTGTCTAAATGGCATTTTAGCATCTGTGTATGTTGCAATTAAGGGTTTCTGAAGAACAAAATGGAGGAACTGAGATTACAGGCCAAATTATCACTGCAGGGTGATATTTTCATCTTCAGTAAGTTTGGATTCAGTGCACCCCTGGAGACCTCAGGGAATTCCTAAGCTATTCCCTCAGTTTTACCACTTCAATAGTGATATTTTAGATTTGAAAGGGAGGAAGAAGCAGCACGCCGAGTGTGTCGTTACTTCTGGCTCCAATGTCATCATTGTGATCTGGGAGAGAACATTGAGGTTCTGATGAGAGTCTTACAGAGCCCTCGCAGCTGCATAGAGATGGGCCTTACAGCTAGCCTGGTCCTGAGGGACGAGTGCCATGTATAGTGGTTCCCCAGATGGGAGCAAAACAAAGCTCTGCGTCTGTACAGTTAGAAGCAAAATATTTTCGGTGAGATTTGTTATTTACCAAGGTGTTAATTTTTAGAAGATATCATCTTAGGTGTGTCTTAATTTTCATGCCAGTGTATTCAAAAGTATAGTTACATAATGCATGATGATAGGGCACAATCTTGGCAGTTAGTATGGAAAAATTAATAATAATAAAAATCCCATCTGTAATCGTTTTAGCTTCTATCCTTTTCATTTGAGCGTTTTTCTTGTAGGTGCTTCTTCTGGAACAGCTGAGCTGCTTCCTCCACCGAGTAGTGCTGCTAACTGGACAATAGGACTTCCTACGGATAATGGGCATGACAGTGACCAGGTCTTTGAGTTTAATGGAACACAAGCTGTGAGGATTCCAGATGGTGTTGTCACAGTCAATCTGAAAGAGCCCTTCATGATTTCAGTATGGATGCGGCACGGGCCTGGAACCAAAGAGAAAGAGACAATCCTGTGCAATTCCGATAAGACAGGTTTGTCATTGAAATATAAAGTATTATCAAATATGCACAGATACACTGCTGTTCTTGGTCCTCTCCTTTTTTTTTAATACATTCTAGCAGCCTGATAACCTTAAGTCTTTCCTGTAGGTTAGGACTTTCCTGGAAGTGAAAGAAGTGAGCTGAAAAGACCCTTTATTGTGCTTGCCTATAGAGATGTGCCCTTTAATTATTTAGCTTCAGTTCAGATTAGGCAGCCGTGCTATGTTAACTCTGTTTCATTATACATTGTATATTTCTTTTCGTTGTGGAAGGGTTTTTATTCTGGTAATGCATTTTGTATTGTGGAACTCAGTCTTTCACATACTAAGGTCATTAACATACATGCACCAGGTTTAATGATAATATTTGCTACTAGGCATTCTTTTTCCCCTAGGAGGAAATAGTTTCTCTTCAATGATGAAATTTTTCCTGTCCTGTGAGTGGTTTCAGTGTGTGTGAATGCTGTAAACAATCAGTAGTCACAATCAGCATCCTCAAAATTCGTTTGGAAGATGGTGTTGATAAAAAAAGAAAATCTGATTACCCTCTTCCCATAATTACTCTCTAACGGAGTAGAATTTTTGTCACTTTGCTCCATGTATTAGAAAAATATTTTGGCTAAAATGTAACTAGGTTTTTCTAAGGAAACCAGGCTGAATACAGACAAAACAGAATAGCTCTCATCTTTAGTTTAATTAGATTTCATTTCAAAATAAGGAGGACTTAATAGTATCTGTAACACTCTAAAAGTGTTTCTTTGAAGAGAGAAGAACTGGCTATCATTTTTTCATGCATTAGTTCTCAGAAGAGGAACAAATATTGCTGTCTTTTAAGGCTATTTTTCCTATCTTCACCAATTGTTATGACTCAAAACCCCAAATCTGGATTCATGGAAGTGAACTGGAGGAAAAAAAGGCAATTTGAAATACAACTATTCCAGGTTTTAAAGTATTAAAATTTCTGGGCCTATAAATATTTTATACTTTTAAAATATTTATATTTTAAATATAAATATTTGTCTTTGCATAATATACCATTGAAATACTGAAACACTGGAAGGTTTTGAGGGAGAGATAATTGTGACTATATTGAACTGGAACAATGACGTTAGATTTAGTGCTGTTAGAGTGAAAAATTAAAATGGTTTTGGTACTTTTGCTTTTCCTCCTTTCTTGACTTATCCATGTATGGTATAGACATTGGAGTGTCCCTTCCTTCCTTATTCTTAGTTGTTTCTCAAGCACCCCACTTCTGTGCATATATCTCAGTTTACTCATTCATAACAAAATGAATGCCCTTTTGCCTGCAAAATAGGGTTTTTCTTTCTGTCTTTTTGTCTGTCTGCCTATCTTCTCCTGCTGATAGATTTCACTTTCTGAGTCTTAAGTCCTAGTCCTGGGTTCAGCTTGAATTTGGAGGCAGATACGTCTGTCGCTTGCGCCGTTATCAGTATTACTCATGGGCTGTTCAAGAATGTTTGGCCAAGCTACTTCAGCAAACATTTCCCATTCCTCTTCACATACCTCATGTGCTTCTGCATTTGTTTTTTCCTATTAATTACTCATGTATTTACAAAGGGAATTTCACAGCGTGAGAAGTGTATTTTGTGCAGTTTTTAAGTTTTATAGGAAAAAAAATTGATTAAAAACTCTTGTGC
Source organism: Nothura maculosa (assembly GCA_032353885.1). Classification (NCBI taxonomy): domain Eukaryota; kingdom Metazoa; phylum Chordata; class Aves; order Tinamiformes; family Tinamidae; genus Nothura; species Nothura maculosa. The sequence continues at coordinate 595,920 of JAUBOD010000036.1, read as the reverse complement.
AGATATGAACCGACACCACTATGCTCTCTACGTGCACAACTGCCGACTTGTTTTCCTCTTTCGCCAAGATCCTTCAGAGGGAAAAACATATAAACCTGCGGAATTTCATTGGAAACTAAACCAAGTAAGTTTGGAAAAAGAGTTGGTAGGATGTTGGAATGCGGAAAGGACCATGGAAGCCTAACCTGTCTGATAATATATTCATTATCATAATATCTTTGTCATTATAAATCACATATCATATAAATAATGATATCATTATATATCATTATCATAATATTTTTGCACCTCCAGACTAACGATGCCATGTTTTATAGAAAGCAATAGGATTTACTTTTTTTTGTGATAAATTACCATATATATATTCAGTGTCCTTAGTAATCTTGAATTGAACTGTAATCAGCTTGCACTGAATAATTTTGTCATGGAGAGCTCTGTTGTATTGAAAACAGCCATTTTTTACTGTAACCAGTTTCAACAAAGACAATTGTCAAGTAGTGTTGTATAATGATAGTATCCAAATGTGATCTGTGGTTACATGTATTTTCTAATGTGGCTGTATACTGGTATTATTTGGATCTTATAAAATTAAAGGAGCAGATATACATGCAACTTCCTGTGTTGGCAACAGAAGAAAAGAAACAACTTATGGTCTTTAAATGAATAAATGTGTTGAACAGTTGCTTTGCTTCTTTCAGATGTGCTCCGTATGTGTAACTCAGAACATATTTATGCAAGCTTATAGTTTGTATATGTGTACATACAAAATGTGTATTGGTTATGTTTATTTGATTGCAGATTTTTAAACAATCAAAAGGGAACTTAAAATACTTTCTTGATTCAGGTGTGTGACAAAGAGTGGCATCATTACGTCCTCAATGTTGAATTTCCAGCAGTAGCACTTTATGTAGATGGTGTTTCCTATGATCCTTTCCCAGTGACTGAGGATTACCCACTTCACCCTTCAAAGATAGAAACCCAACTAGTGGTTGGAGCATGCTGGCAAGGTAAATATATAAAGTTTTGCAATTTTAATACATTTTTGAAATGAGATCTTTGTGGTTAGCATATAACTACAAAGCTAATCTTTTTAGTGCAGCGGAGGATAACTTGTTAAATCATTTGCATGGTATTTTTGCTTCTAGCTAATATCAGATTTCTTCTCTTAGTCATTTTTCTCTTGAATGTTTTCTTTGCTTGTTGGACACAGGTGTGTATGAAATACCAAGCTACTCACCAAACAACATTCCATCCAAGTGATTTTTGTAGTAGCCATGGGAATATAGATAGTTTATGTTGAACAATACTTGGAAGAGTACATCTTATGCTTTAAGTTAGTATGCAGAGCATTAATTTCAAATAGGCTAATAGGAAAAGCATAATTTAGAAAAAGTAAGTGTCCTTGTAAATGGAAGCATGGCCAACAGAGGGTTCAGCTAAGCAGAAGTGATGCTGTTTCTTGGGTATTTCACCACTTGTGCTTCTAAAGAAAAACATCAAAATCATCCACATGATAATATGCAAACTAAAGCTTAAAATACAATTTTATGCAAGTAAAAGCTGTAAAAGCTGCTTGTACTCTCTAGTACTAGGAAGACAGCACTGTAAAGCTTCAGAAAATGGTGAAAGACCCATCTGAACAAGGAGCATTGGGGATGCTAACAGGGAGCTCAGTAACAAAGCTCTTAGTAGTCATGAACTGGAATGTTCTGGCCAGTCATGAACTGGAATGAACTGGCCACTAGTTAAATTATGTCTTTATAAATGACTGATCATTCTGGTCAGAGAAAGAGCAGTGTGAAATCGCTCTTGTTTATGGTTGAATATAGCCCCAGTCTGCAGTAATGCATAGAAGTAGCTTATAAATGAATGATAAATAAAGAGCTTTGTGGTATTTTCATCAAATTAGCGGGATTTTATCTTACAGTGTCTCTTCTGTTTGAGATTTGAGACTTTGAAATGTGAATGAACATTAAATTATCAAAATACTCTCTCCTTTCAAATGGCCATTTTATGATGAAATCACTCCCTTTCTGTATTAATACTGTTTCAATACTAAATTCCTTCTGCTGTTCTTTCCTTTAAATTACTTATTTTCTCTATAATTGATCTCTTATTCTGTATATGACTTCCAAACTGTATTTTCTAACTCAAAAATAAGCTGAAAACTATTACAGCAAGGTGTATGGATTGTGTTACAGCTTCTGTAAGTACCATGTCCTGACAAAAACATTTACATTTAGTTTCCAAATTCCTATGTTTCCTTTCCCGTGCTCACTTAATTCCTTACAGTGATGAACATTGGCCCCATTATGACAACATGTAACAACAAGAAATTGCAAGAAATTCCACTGGCAGCATGACTTTATTTGCTACTGTTTTAGCGTGTTAGGACTCAGCAAAAATATATGTATATTGGGGGTGAAAAGAGGGCCTAAGGCCATCACCTGTATCTTATCAATGTTTATCACTAAATCAAACTATCCTAATTTATACGTGCAGCTCATCCCTAGGGAGGGAGAAGTTTTATGCTTTCAAATATATATATTTTTAAAAACATTTCTTCATAAAGATTAAAAGCTGATGCTTTTTCTTCAGAAGCTTCCATTTGGTAGATTGACCGCTTAATATTTATGGTGCTGTTAATTTGATCGCAAACGTGTGTTAGTAATGGCACCTAATGTTTAATCCCTTTTGGAGATACAGATTCATATTGTATTTTCATTTGAGTAGTTGAAGAGGAGATTACAGTAGTTGGAAGAGAAGATAATAAATATGTCACTATTTACATCTCACCGCTAATCATGGTTTGTATGAGACTGGATATCCATAAATCTTACCCAGTGTGACCGTTTTTGCTACAGCTTGCACAGGGGACTCCTCAGGGTTGTTTTGTGGTGAATATAACGTCTTTGTAAGAGCACAGGGCTCCTTCTTCCCTCAAATGCAGCTCTCAGTGCTTCAGAGAGCTCGTAATCCATAAGAAGCTGGTGGAGACTTCTGCGGGGGGAGTAGTGCTGTGTATTTTTTTTCTGTGACATAAGACAGAATTTGCCGATTCTTAACAACTTGGTCCCTTCCCTGTTGTCCTGTTCTTTGTCTTGCTTTTCTACAGAATATACAGGAAATGAAAATGACAATGAAACTGTGCCCGAGACCTCTGCAGGTTGCTGGAGTTTTTTTCCCTACTGTTTTATTTTGTTTTTACGCTAAGGCATTGCTTCATCTCACCCATAGCATGAAATGCAGGCATTGCATTTGGGCCATTGATCTCACGTAATCTGCTCCGAGACTTGATTTTTCATTGTGCTTTTATTCTCAGTGCTTCACCAACTGTTTTTTTGGGTTTTTTTTCTTTTGCTGTTGCACTCAAATGCACATCCATGGACAGATTTGCAACCATTGTGATTGCAGTGAAGTGGTGTAAAATAAGTTACTAATATAAAATTATATTATAAATCTATAGTAGCTAGCTACAGTTTCTTAGATGAAGCTTTAGGTGCAGTTTTGTTGAACCTTTTGTTGAACACATTGTGTAGATATTTGTGTATCACAGAATCATTGCAGAGGTTATGAGGGACATCTAGAGGTCAGGCAGTCCAGCTCCCCTAAGCAAGACTAATTTTTAAGCTAGATGAGGTTGTTCACATATAACTCAAAGACAGACCTATAGTTTACAGAACATATTCACTTGATCAGAAATTGGTGTAAAGTTCTAATACCAATGCATCGTTATGAAAGCTTTGGCTCCCAGGTACAGCATTTTGGTTGATGCTATAGGGTGTTCATTTTCCTAGACAGCTTTAGTGATGGTTCAGTGGATCTTGTAGCTTAAGCCAAGACAGTTTAAATTACTGTGTATTTCTAAAAGAGTATGTTCAAAGTATGTATTATTCCTGCAAAGTTCAAGAATTCCTAAAATGATCTAGAATGAGTAAGAAGAGATTCTAGTTATACGTCATATTTAAAGCTGGCAAGAATATAGCACAATTCAGAGGCCAGAAATGGGAACTGTATAAATTTAGACTGCAAATTGAATGATTTTTAACAGAATAAACTGCTGAAAACTTTTATTGCATTATAAAGAGCATCCCTTAGAATCTGTTACACAGGCTTCTGCATCCTCTAAAAATCACTCTTACCAAGTGGTGAGTTTGAAATTTGAATTTGGGGGGATGTTCAGCAAGTCACATTAGTTAGCAAGGCGGCCTAGGTGATAATAATGATAACATTATGGTGATGATGGTAACATCACCAAAATGTAAGGACTGCTTCAGACGTGTCCTGGGTTGGCATTTACCCTGCCTACCTCAGAGGTCTGAAAAGGAATTTGATCTTCAGTCAATGGAGAGAGGTGGATCCCGTCAGAGGGGAGGAGTTCAAGCTCTGCCATCTTGGACCTCTGGTCGAGGATGAGCTAAATCACCTTGTAAGGTGGATTCCTTCGAGTCTAGAGAGAGCCTGGTTTAACTGGTTTAGGTTTAGAGAACTGGCCCTGTCTTCTATCCTGATGGATGTTGCTGACTTTATAGAGAACTGACCAGCAGATTGGAGATGCTGCCTTCAACGTGAGGATGCAGGCCGCACAGCTCATCGCAGTGCTTCTACCTTGTATTTCTTAAGAACACCACCTCGCTGTATGGGCAAAAGAAATCTTTGTTATGGGCATACTGGCCTTGGTTACACAGTTCGAGATGGCCGCACCAGCGCGTTTTGAGGGCCATGTGCATGGTGAACTGTTTAATTCCTCCTTTGTGCTTGAATGTTATCCCGAGGTTAACACCCAGAATGGATAAACACTAACTTGCATGTGAATATGTTGTGATACTGCAAGAGGTATTTCTTTTAAAGAAGGAGAAAAAGAAATAGTGAAGACCTATAAACCAATTTTTGTCCTCCTCCCTTTATGAAGGTGGTGAGCTCCACATGGCCCAGTTTTTCCGAGGCAATCTGGCAGGCTTGATGATCCGTTCTGGTAAACTGGAAAACAAGAAGGTGATAGATTGCCTGTATACTTGCAAAGAGGGGCTGGATTTACAGCTTGCTGATGGTGTCGGCAAAGGCATAAAGGTAAAACTGCATGGGAATAAAAGAAAACATGTGTACTGCTTTCCTGATAACAGACACAAGCTTCACTGATATAATTAGTACAATTTTCCAGACGAAATAAGCAAATGTATTTGAGATATTATTTGGGATATATTATATGGAAATTCTGTGAAAACTAGCAAGTCTTCCTAGTATACATATGGTTTAGTAAACTTTGAGGGTCAAAGTAATTGTGTTTTCCTGCCTTGAAGAGGTTTTTCTTTTTTTAATTATTTCAAACCCTGCTTTTTTTTTACTAGCTGTAAAATGTCTAATAAAAAGCAGAATTTTTTAACAAGCAACTTAATAGAAAGACCTTGACTTGCAGGTCTGTTTTAATAGCAAAGTTGTGTGAAAGCTGATTTGCTCTTACGTATTTGCCATCTCTCTTCTGTATTAGTAGAATCTGCTCATCAGCACTGTGATAAGCACCTAGATTTTTTTTCTTGAAGAATGAAATACTAAATACATTTGATTGGATAGAGGTATGAGCAGGGAAGTGAACTATCAGGCCAGTAAATAGCGACCTTGTCACGTTGAGTACAGAGGTGATTATCTTGACAATCACCAGACTAAGCAGCGCAGAACTTTGAGTTTTCAATAGTCAGTTATGTTATTTTGAATATTCTTTCCCTCGCTGTTGTTTCAGATCCATATGAACCCTAGTCAGTCAACGCTGACCTTAGAGGGAGATGATATCGACCGAGTTGACAAGGCCATGCAGCACCTTTCCTATTTGAATTCTCGCCAATTCCCAACACCTGGGATCCGGAGACTTAAAATCACCAGTGTTGCCAAGTATGCCCTAATGTTGAAATGTATTATCTCTATGTTGTGATAGTGGAGCTTGGAAAAAAGTATGTGTGTATCGTTATGATGCACCAAAGGATCTTGCTGTATGTAACCTTCACAATTGAAATATAGCTACACCAATTAAATCATTGAAATGTTTCATGTTTTAATTGTGTAATAACCACTTACTCGGCACAGTTGTGCCTGCCCTGCAAATAGCCTCTTTGAGTGAGCAGAACTGCCCCTGTGTCTTGCAGGTGTTTCAATGAGGAGGCTTGCATCTCCATTCCTTCCGTGGAGGGCTACGTAATGGTCTTGCAGCCAGAGGAACCGAAAATCAGTCTCAGTGGCATCAACCACTTTGCCCGCTCTGCTTCCGAGTTCGAGAGCTCGGAGGGCGTCTCCCTCTTCCCGGAGCTTCGCATAATAAGTACCATTACACGGGAGGTGGAGCCAGAAGGAGATGGAGACGAAGATCCTACAGGTAATGTACTTTTCAGGGTAGAATTTTTGCCTACCCTTAGCCCATTGAAACATCATTCTTCTCAGAAGAGACATGAATTTTTCTATTACTGCAGAATCTAGTAGGATGCTGGGAGGTTTTGTCTCTAGTGAGAAGGAGTTGGTCATCATCTGGACCTACAAAGGTTTTCCAATGAATGGTAGTAAACTTTGGCTCTTATCTGAGGGTAAATGTCCCTAATCATGATTATTTCTTGAGTACTTGGTGTCTACTTCAGGCTTAGACATCAGTATGTATTCCAAGAGGAAATGTTGGGTTTGTGTGTGAAATTTTATAGTTCCTGGACTCTTGTTTACTTCCCTGTTTCTGCTTATCTCTGGCTTTTTCTCTGCTCTTTAGTACAAGAGTCTTTGGTATCCGAAGAGATTATGCATAACTTGGATACATGTGAGGTGACGGTGCTAGGAGAGGAGCTAAATCAGGAACAAGAAAGCTTGGAGGTTGATATGACCCGCTTGCAGCAGAAGGGCATTGAGATGAGTACCTCCAACCTCGGCATGATCATCACAGGTAAGGGCAGCTCCTTCTGGTCTTGTCGTAGGAGTCTGAAAGCAGTGGTCATGGGAACTGCCAGCTTGATAGATGTTTTGTACCACTGCACCACAGATACTGCTTTCATGTCAAGATCTCCAGCTCAGGGGTGTTCCCACTGCTCTGTGGAAAACTGTGATTCTGGAAAATAGGCTGTCCTAGGCCCTGCTCTGTGTTGTGCTCACATGTCACAAATTGCAGGTTATCAAAACACCCCATGTCCCCAGAAAAGGCTTGTTCCATGTGCAGATATTGCCCTCAACCGTGCATCATTCTTGTTCGTTGTGCATTTAGAGTGTATATTTGCTATGTATTCAGAAAGAGTATTCCAAGGTCCCCTTAAAGGCTAATTTTAATTAGGTCTAGAATTAAAACACCGAATTTTAGTGAAGCCACATGTCTCTACATGTGTAGCTTAACAGCATTTAAACTTCCAGTCATCAGGAAAAAAATCAGCCAAGAAAACTCGTAAGAAAGGTGGCAACACTGTGAAGTATGCGATGCCTCTGGAGTCTTCTGTAAAATAACTGTTTCCCTTGTCTCTTTCTTTCTGCAGGGGTTGACACTATGGCCAACTACGAGGAGGTTCTGCATTTGATACGCTACAGAAACTGGCACACTGTTGCTCTCTTTGACAGAAAGTTCAAATTAGTCTGTTCTGAGCTCAACGGGCGCTATGTCAGCAATGAATTCAAAGTGGAGGTATGTGAACGAGTTCCTAGAGTGGCAGTACAGATTGAAAATTGTTTTAGATTTTTTTTATATTAGTGAACTTGTGATTTTATCACCAAAAAATCATTTAGTGATTTTTTTTAGTATTAGTAAACTTGTGCATCTTAAACTCTTTTGTATTTTAATGTGTTCTTAAGTCTACATTTCAGTTTTAAATGAAGCTGTCTAGACAGATGAGACTGCTGTGTTGTAGCAGAATTTTTATAGTTAATTGAGGTGTGTGTGGGAGGGAAGGAGATTGAATTAGAGAGTCAACATATAAATTTTGCAAAAAAATAAAATCCCCAAATCCTAGAGAGTGGACTGCTAAATGTGTTACCAGTTGACATTGACCAGAGACTTGAACAGCCTCCACATAAGACTTTTAAGATTCTGTAAATGAACTCACTGGTCACTTTGTTATTTTTGCTTGCATGATGCTCAAGCATTGACACTAAATGCTAGCAAGAATGCTGTAAGTTGTAAGTTTGCTGCTGAAAGAGCAGAGAGGCTAAAATTGTATTTCATCTGCATTAGAATACAAAGTCATTATTACTCAGTGCACTTATACCAAAGATATGAAAGTGCAGCTGGAAATAATGTAAGGGGTGCTACAATTTCAGTTGCTTGAACATGAAGTTATTTATTTGGAAAGGAATTATCATGCATCTCTTACCTTGAGCTCTGAGCTTGAATTTCTGCCTTTAAATTTAATCACAATGATGTCAGTAAAGTTAATAATTGCATTTACCAGCGCTGGTTGAGTATGGAGGGCTAGGAAAGCTAAGGAGCCACCTGTGCTGCACAACAGAGGGTTTTTCTTGTTAAGCAACCAAATTTCATGATGAACTGGCTTTATCCTTTTGTGCTGCAATGCTGCTGTTTGCACACAGGCTTGCACACTAACAAACCCGTTTGAGGAGTGCAGTTAGCTGCAGTGCTAGAGGATTATGTTGGCCAGAAGCTGTAGTATATGAGGAGCTCCTGGTTGAGATGATTGTTAAAATAAAGAATTAGGGCCCCTGAGACAAACCGTTGCTGTTTGGAGTGGGACTTGGGTGCTCGCTGTGGGAAATGGATCCCCTCTGTCTGCTTGCAGGTAAGCTGGTGTGTTTCTGGGCTTGAACCTGTTCCTTTTGCTCTTAGGTGAATGTCATCCACACGGCTAACCCAGTTGAACACGCCAATCACATAGCTGCCCAACCACAGTTTGTGCATCCAGTGCATCACACGTTTGTAGACCTCTCTGGTCACAACTTGGCCAACCCTCATCCTTTCTCAGGTAAGGATTCTCAGTCACAGAAGTTTGGATTTTTTTTGCTTATGTTAAATTTCTGCAGAGCTTTCTAAGCAGTTGCTCAGTCTCTTTCTGTTGCCCAAAGAGGGAAGAGCAGATGACTAGAGACCTGAGAAATATCTTCCCCAGGCAACAGGAAGGATTTCTCTCCAATCTATACATTGCTTGATGAGAGGCACACTGCTCTGAGGCAACTCTAAGACCTAGATAAAAGAATGTGAGGAACCAGGACTTTTTTTGTGTGCGTACATGGAAAAAAAAGAGCTCCAGTGTTATTCCCTTCATGAGTTGTGGTATCTGCCCTTTCTAGAAGGATACACATTTGGCATGAGTTTTGGATGTGAGGAAAAAATAGGAATTGTAGGTAGGAGCTTACATAGTGCAACGGGAAGCAGATGAAAACCTGCTGGTCTTTGAGGGTGATTCTGTACGGAACCAAATTTTAGTTTTTGTTCTACTGACCTGCGCAGTGACCTTATACATTCTGCTGCCTCTATTTACCCATGTACAGTATTTCTATAAGCTCCTTTCCCTCTCACAGGTAATGGAGTGGTTGGTTATCAGCAGTGTGTGAGGTTTATTTATCAGCATAACCTAAGAAATTCCTTGTATCTTCTTCTTGCAGTTGTTCCAAGCACAGCCACGGTGGTGATTGTAGTTTGTGTCAGTTTCCTGGTTTTCATGATTATTCTGGGCGTGTTCCGAATCCGAGCCGCACATCAGAGGACAATGCGTGACCAGGACACTGGGAAGGAGAATGAGATGGACTGGGATGACTCTGCGTTGACCATCACTGTGAACCCTATGGAGGTAAGGCTGAGGGCTCAGCACTTCCAAGGAATTTCCTCCTCCAGCTTGGAGTGAGTTAAACTGTCAGCGAGGGAGTAGAGCAAGAACAACCACAGAACGAGGAGGACAGATCTTGACACTGAGTTTTTAATGAATGCCCCATAGTGGTGGCTGTATTTGGGTCTTGCATGGGTGGTGATACAGAATTAGTCAAGAAACACCAGAATCTAATGTCAGGTTTTAGGGGTCAGTGTCTTACACTAGTATTTAGTGTATTGCATGGTACCTTAACATAAGTAAACTTTCCTTCCAAAGACAGAAAAAAAGTATTTTTAACACTGTTTTATGATGTTGTCTTCTGCTGTGGTTGATAATTTTTTTTTAGAGAAGCAGGAATTAGTAAGAGACAAAACCTTAATGTTCTTTATGTGTTCTCACTGGAAGATGCTTTTTCAGTATTCTTTGAGGTACTGGTTAATACTTCAGATTTTGTTTGTTTAGATCAAGAGGATTGGTAGCAATGTTACAAAAGCAGACACTGGTTTTAGAGAGAGCCACTTTTTTTACTGTTTGCTTAATTGGTGCTGAACATCAAGAAAGAGTAAGGAATCTAATAACTTTTTCACTATGTAGAATCTTAGCCCCAATTTCAAAAGAAAAGAGCAATTTAAGCCAGTTTGATACTAACGGGTACTTTCTTTCTTAACAGACTTATGAGGATCAACACAGCAGTGAAGAGGAGGAGGAGGAAGAGGAAGAAGAAAGTGAAGAGGGAGAAGAAGATGATATCACGAGTGCAGAGTCCGAAAGCAGTGAGGAAGAGGAGGGAGAGCAGGAAGAGGACCAACAGAATGTCAATAGACAGCAACAGCTGGAGTGGGATGACTCTACCCTCAGTTATTGATTGGAGCTGTTCCCTTTGTCTTTATGTTTCTGCTCTAGAAGACTCTGCTGTCATCCACTCCATAGTCCCCAAGGATTCATGGTGTACAAAAAAAAAAAAGAAAAAGACAAAAAAAAGTCATTTTGGCCAGTAGATTCAACCAACACTCATCCCAGTGTGCGTGTTGTATGGGCTAGTTCCTGATGCTGTTCCTAGAGTCGTAGTTAGCTCCTCTTTCCCGCAGCCATGCCTCAGTGACTGGATTTTTTTACGCTCTGTGAGGAATCACCTGCACTTTCTTCTTCGTGTCATCTCAGCTAAGTGACTCTCCAGATCCGTAGCCATTGCACATGAGTGTCTGAACTGTCTTTTTTTGCTCAGTGGAACAACTTTGGCTTTGTTCATTTTACTCTTTCTGAAAGATGCAAAGATTGCTCGTTGGCAAAGGGTCAAGTTACTCATTTCAGCCTGTTGATTTTTTTATTATTATTATTTTCCCAAATTAGTGCATGTGTAAAGTGGCAGAATGAGGTTAATATGTAGAAGATTAACAGACTTTTTAATATTTTGTAAATATATTGGAATTATGTAATTATGTCATTTGTGGTAGTGAAAACAGGGATTGGGGTTTAAAACATGCTAAAGTAAAAAAAAAAATCATGAAGCATGAAATAATACGAGTCTCATACTACTGCAGCAGGAGCATGGGCACAGTTACCTAGTGTAGATGTTCGATAATAGTGTCTTTGCCCAGGACTGCCATGTTCATCATGCCCTGCTCCGTTGTTTTTTCTTCCCCTCCTTTATTTTTGCAGAGGGAATAGAGAAGCTGGAGAAACTGTAAAGGCTTTTGGGAACCTCTGTAGAGGTTCAACTGCCCGGCCTACTGCAGTTCGCTTGGACTTGGGGCTTTAGTTTTCCAGTTGAATTCTGCTCGAAGGACTTTTAAGTTATTGGGAGATCAGCACTACTTGGATGTTGGGTGGACGAGGCTGCTCTCGCTGTGGGTGTCACCGCCGCTCCTGTTAACGACACTGGGGCTGCCTGTGGCCAGGGCTGGTCTGCTCGTGTTGCTGCCAGGTCATTGATTGTCCAGCTGGTTCCTACAGTGCTCAGTGCAGGTGGGACCCCAGAGCCGTGTGCTGCAAACCTTGGCCACCAGCCCACGTGGACAGGGGTTTTATTTTCTTGGTGTTTTGGGTTTTTTTTAAATTTGGGAATGAGGGGTAGAGGGAGGCTAGGGACAAAGCTTGTATCATTCCTAATGAACACACCCCTGCTCATTCCTGGTAGCTCCTTGTACAGTGACTTGGACTGTCGGTGTATTAAGCCTTTGTTTACACTTAGTACTTGTGTGTTCCTGCTGGTGCAACTTCAGCATAAACCACCCAGCCAGACCGTTGAGATTGTTGTTGCTGTTCCAAGTTACAGCTGATTCTAGGGATTTCTGATCAACTTTCTAACTTGGACTCGCAAAGGACTTGAAAAAAGAAACGGCAGAAAGGTACGAAAAGTAAGTTATGACCCCCTGGTGAAGCTTTTTTGTAAGGCAGGTCTTACTGATTTAACTTTATTTGGTCTCATGCAGAGCATTATGAGTATCTGACTACTTCTATTTTTTTAATACTTGGAGGTGGATTAAAGAGTAACTTCTTTTAGGTGGGACAGGACCTGGGACTCGTTGGCTGCTCAGCACGGTAAGCAGAGCTCTGGTTGTCACGTTGTAGCCGCCCGGGTGCTGGTCATGGAGATGCTGCCCTGGGTAAAGCTGCAGACGGAGCAGCAGGGAGGCCAGAGGTGGGAGGACAGGGTCATCATTCCAAGAGATGAAAGGGGAAATCGATCCAAGTGTTTCCAAAATTGTCATTGGATTTTCACAGCAGACCTATTCTTACCTAGTGCACATCTGGCTCCTGATGTGTGGAATGGGATTGAGTGGTGGGTTTTATCTGGGATAAAACTTGACTCTGTGGAGTGCCTTTTACTATAATAGATGGATCTGGAAGCAGGGGAGAAAACCCACACGACTAGCTTACTCTTTTTTTTTTTTTTAATGTAAAATTTTAGATTTCTAAAATGGGGAAATGGTTTTGACTACTTCTGTGGTAATATAACTGCTAGTTTTAAGTAAACTGGGGAACTTTTAACTTATGTCTGACAATTGTCCTGTGTTAATGTGTAGAAGACTTATCCTTCCATATACTGTCACTGTAGCTGCTGTATTTTAGACAAAAACTGATCATGACTTTTAATGGTGATCCTGAAAGGTTGTAAACGTCCTGATGCAGTTTGTAGCCACTGTGGGTATAACTTTTCAGATGTGTATATTGGTAACAGGTCAGTTTAGAAAGTCTATAAGCTACAATAAATTTCTGGTTCTAAAGGCTGTTTGCATTTATTTCTCCTTGAGTGGAACAGAGTTGGGACGAGTTGCACCTCCCGTGGGTCAGGCTGTATCTGCTGCTGGCAGGGGCAGTGCTTCGGTTTGGGGAGATTTGTTTACTGATTTCAAGCAAAAAAAGACTGACAGCACGTGCTTATAATTTATCCTTTTTATTTTTAGACTTAGAAAACACGTACTTCAAGCAACTGAAAAGTTAAACATGTAAACATTCTTTTCATACAGAACATGGCCTGACTTAAAAAAATACTTTTTTCTTCCCCAAAGGCAACAGAATGAAGCACAAATAGTTTGTACAGAGTTTAAAAAAAAGTCACCCAAACATCTCTAAATAAATAGAAATAGTAAAAGGTATCACTTTGAGCATATTTATAACATCAGATGGAGGGTAGTTATTTACAGTAAAATTAATATTTTTGTGAAGTGATGTAAGTTTCAATCTTTGACACAATTCAGCTTGTTGGAGACCATCAGATGAGATCCTGCTCTATCAGATGAGATTCTGCTTGGTAATTTTGGAGGGAAAGGATCTTCGCTGACCTGCTCAAACCTTCAGACGTGATTTCAAGATACAGCTGTGCTTACAAGGAGCAAGTCCCCACTGATGTGTTTAGTTTTTGTAGGTAAGTTAGTTTTCCAGAAATGAGTAACCCTTCCGTAATGTGTGCCGGAGTGAGGAGCACCTTTGGAATTGTTCAATTCTTGCAATTTTGGGTGATGTAATTTTATTTATTGCACTTTACACAAATAAGGACAGTGCCCTGAGCCAGTGCTGCTTTGCACAACGAAACTAGGGCCTGACTTTGTGGAAACACTTCGTGAGCGGCTGAGGATCTGCAGTGCTGGGAGGCTGCAGAGCGGGAGCCGACCGTGGCTGAGGAGACCCTCGGATAACAGGGCCTTGCTGCAGCACAAAGACAGGACCCTGGACTTTCAGTTTGTGGTCAGAGAATCACATCTGTGTTCATACAATTGTGGTGTATTTCTTCCCTCTCATGAGGATGTACAAACCACTGATTAGATTGTGGCGGTTTGATTTTCATCTCACCTCGCGTGTGGCCTGATAGTTTTGAATATTTTTCTGCGCGAGGAATCAGTTGAGTAAGGAAGGAAATAGCAATATTGATGGTGCTGTAAAACAGAGCAAGGTTGTGTGGCCGGCAGCACCTGTGCAAGCAAAGCCGGGGCCTGCCGACCCGCGAGGAGGAGGACGAGGAGGCTCCGCGTGTCCGTCTGCTGCTCCCTGCC
>JAUBOD010000036.1:555441-581557 GCA_032353885.1 Nothura maculosa | reverse complement strand
GCAAGCAAAGCCGGGGCCTGCCGACCCGCGAGGAGGAGGACGAGGAGGCTCCGCGTGTCCGTCTGCTGCTCCCTGCCACCCAGTGGTTACTGCAGCCCTGGTTGCCCCTTCCCTGCTCAGCAGGCAGGGATCCAAGCCTTGGCATTCGCTATATTCCTTTGAAACCAAAGCACCTCTGAGAGACAGATTTGGGCTTCTTTTCCATTTCCGAATTTCCTATTGAGAATCCGAAGCGGATTCCTGCGCTGCTGCCGCGTGCAGTGACGGGGCAGTGAGGAGGGCAGGGGCTGCTCCGCCTGGGAATGCACCGGCCACCCCTCGGTCACACGGGGGGCGCTGGAAAGGTCTGAAAAAGGGAGCTCGTCAAGTGAAATGAATTTACTTTTGCATAACTGGTTTATCGAGGATCAAGTGCTCTGCATGAGGCAACCTGGTTTACATTTATATACAAAACTAGACTTGGTGTTAGCGTTAGATGTAATTTAAAAAGGCAAACAAGACAAGTTAGGGATTTTTTTTTCTCAAAAAAAAAAGGGAGGGAGCAGGGGAAATACTGGGCAGTCATTAACTGCCCCCAAATACGGGGTTATTTGAAGTACTAAAAAGACCCAAAGCCAGGAATGAGTTGCACTTTACTGCTGAATGCAAAAACACTACCAAGCTTCTCCCATGACAGGAGTGACCTTTAGTCAACAGGTTGGTCTGTGTCCTAAACCTGCATTTTTTTAATGGGATTTTTTGTAGGAATCATTGTTTTTGAAAACCTGTTTTGAAAAAAATTTACCAGATATGAAAGCTGAAGTTACTCATGATGGAGTGGTCCATCATTCGATAGTGCACACATCTCCTGTCCGCTCACAATCAGCGGACGTAATGCCCATATTTATTTTTTCCTTTGAGTAAAAAAAATAAAAGTTGCTCTTCCATAATTAAGGACATAGAAGGCAAAAGAGTGATTTAGCTTTAGGGAGGCCTTTCCAAAAGGTCTGAAGCTGAAACTTAAGACTCTGCCATTCCTGGGCAGGCAGGAATGACAGCACCTCCATAGGAACATCATGTAGAGACCGTGGGGCGCGGACGAAGCGCCCCGGGAGCTGCTGCAGGGGCAGGTGCTGCCCGGGCTGCTCCTGTTCCCGTTCCCTTCCAGCCGGAGCCATGGGCAGCAGCCGCCCGCCGCCCCTCTGTGCTCCTGGCCCTGCGACACCCACGGGAGGACACGGGACACGGGCTGCAGCGGAGACCAGGAGCCGGGAGCAGAAAGGCAGGAATAGCTGCAGCCTCCCTGCTTGTGGAGAGCGAGGGGAGAGATTCAGGCACCGATCCTGCTCCTGCGCTTGGCTGAACCCCCACAGACACCGGCACAGGGCAGCAGCGGGAGCAAGGAGGGGAGAAGAACAGGAAACATCCTTGTGGGAAGATGAGAGCGGAGGTGCAACTTGCTTAATAACTCTTAAGTGCTCAGCACCGTTTTCCAGTGCTAAACCCATCCATCTGGCCTAACGCAGGGAGCAAGGTGGCCACAGAAGGGCACTGTCTCTTCCAGCTGCTCCTGGAGCTGCCGCGTTGGCCGAGTGCCACACGGGCTGGGAGAGCCCTGGTGCAGCACGAGGTGCTCGGTGCAGCGACCAGCGAACCCAGGAGCACTGAAAATGCAGGACTAGTATTAAGGGAAGAAGTAAAATAAAGGTAGGAACCCAAGAGCTGCTTGAAGCTGAAATAAAGCCTAGCTTAGGAAAGGAAACAAAAATACCAAATCCACTGGCCAGGCAGAACCTGTTCTGCTGGCATCAGTTTTTGACAGCAGTAGATGAATTCCAGTTCAGTTTAAAACCACTTTGGCCTTTCTAGTGGAGTGGCAATATGGGCATTTTTGCCCTGCCACACCTCAGAAAGAATAAAACATTTTATCCAAGTCTGTTTTCGGGGCCATCTTGCTTACACTGACAGAGGGCAGAAGTTGTGATCTCGTGGTGGGTTAAGCTGAGCGTGCGGTGCGGACCTGCAGCAAGGGCTTCTGTGCAAGAGCTACAGCCGGCAGCGTCTCAGTGTTCGGCTAAATTTTCAAGAAAATGGACCCTTTAACAAAGTCACCCATTTCAAACGACATTTCAACCACCTAAATACTTCCCTTAAAGGATGTATTTGAAGTTTAACGATTTTTCAGAATACAGTACATCTACCTACCTTTCTTTGTATGCAGTAAATTTTATTGCCTTATGTCTCCCCCTTGGTCCCCAAAGATCTAGAGCAGACATGATTATGGAGCTGATGCCAGTCTAACAGTTTCAGTCATGCACGAATGGCTCATCTTTAGGTGTGCACGTGAGGGATCTTGAACATGGCAACATTCATCAGTCTGTAGAAACCTGTCTACAGTTGCTGGGCTCAGTGCAAGTGCTATCACATTCTCCTGGAGCAGGGGCACAGGCTGACTCCGTTGCTCTACTGCCTGTTATCTTTGGACACGTTGTGTGCCAGCCAGTTCACTTTGGTTTTCCAGCTCTCTCGAAGGGCTTCATTAAATTTGAGTCTGAAATGTTTCAGTGCCTCCTCATCTGTTTTTGCTAGAGCTAGGGAATCCTGAAGGAGAGAGGCAGAGATCAGTGAGGCCTCATTGAAAGTACAACTAAACAATCATCACTAGAATATTTACTTGCTAAAAACTTTCTCTATGAAAAGTGACACTAGGTGGAAAACAAGTCATCGTTAATTATTTTAAATAGTTAACTGTAGTCACACAATTTATTTCATTCACATAAACACATCCTACCCTAGAGTTGGGAGCAGAGAAGAGGTAGAGCTAAGCTCCAATAACTTAAGAGACAAGCTGGAAACAAGCAATGATGCTCAGGAGATGCTGTCTCCTGATGCTCAAGCTGGTTCCAGGCTCAAGAATCCGCCCAAGTTATTATTCCTGAGCGCCAGTCAGGTGGCTCTGGCATTTCTGACATCCTCTATGAGGGTGCTGGCATCTGCTCCCTGTTTTTGCATGTAGGTGGCTTCAAACGGGCCTTCCATTGAGTTATAAGACCATGTTTTAACCCTATCCACATAATGCTCTTACCTTTAGATACTGAATGTCTTTAGAGCAGCTGAGTTCTGGCAGGCCAGCAGCTTTCATCAGTGCAAACAAGTGCAGGAAGAGAAGCCCGTGGCGCCGCAGAATCATATAGGCTTTTTCACAGTAGCCCCTGAATCTGTTCAGAAAGGAAGGTGAGGAATCAACTACTGCAAACTCAGAGCTGAAGGGCTTAGTCACGTACCTGCTATCTCTTACCTTTCAAATTTCTCATTGTTGTTAGTTTTCCCTTGCTGGATGACATGCACAAAGTCATAGGTTAGGATGAAAGGAACTCGTTCTCTATTAATACCAAATTTGGTCTTGAAGTTCCCCAAAAAGTGACCAAAATCAATATGGAAGAGCTAGAAATAAGCAAGAAATACGAGTTAGCAGAAAAGTACCACTTGTAGTGGATCAGAGTTGGTTTTTCTTCAGAATGACTGTCTTCAATAAAACACTAAAGTATTTTGAGAGGGAGAAAATTGATCTTTTCTATGTCACTCTTTTGAGGGAAGGGACAATGTTTACTTACTAAGATACTGAGAGTCCTCTGTAGCATTATATGAATATTAATGACAGGAGAGGTGCTTAACTCATCAGTGCTCAGTATATCTGAAGAAAAATGTATGTTTTTTTTCTAAAGCCTTAGGGTATTACTAATAGAAGCAGAAAGAACTGAAATGGGTTGCTGTCCTCCTCTACCAGTGCAGTTTGCAGCCCCAGACTGTGGAAATAAGCTGTCCTGTTTGGAAGATATTATAAAATATCATTTGCTCGGGTAAGGCTTTCCTTTTTGCTGGCAAGCAGAGCGAAGCCATCTCATTGCTATTGCCTGGTGGATGGAGAATCACGTCTGACTTGTCATCGTTGAACACCATGGCAGCTTTGCCAAGCTTCTCTAAACCGAGTATGAACAAAACCAGTGCCAGATACTGCAGGGCATCAGCTCCCCCGCGTGGACAAGAGCTGAGAGGCCCCTGCTCAGCAGGAGCAGCTCTGTGGGCTCCTGCCCACCCTTTCGTTTCTGCCCTCAGAACAGGTAAGAGCTGCTGCTCAGCACATGCTGAGCACCTTTCTGCGACTCGGGACACGTTTTAGGGAGCACCATGTCTGGGGAGGGGGTGCTGCACTGGAACAGAGAGGTTTTTTGCCCAGGGAGGTTGTGGAGTCTCCTTCTCTGGAGGTCTCCAAACTCGCCTGGATGCCGCCCTGTGCCACCTGCTCTAGGTGCCTGCTGGAGCAGGAAGGTTGGACTGGGTGATCCCTAGAGGTCCCTTCCAACCTTGTAGATTCTGGGATTCTGTGAACAGAGCAGCCAGTGCACAGAATCCTAGATGATTCCCAAACATAGGCAGCCAATTTCTAATTTACAGGTAGGAACTGGCTGATCTAAAGACTACTGAGCTTGAGAGCTTTGCCTTGCACAGCCTGGCGCTGCCTTTGGAGCATTCACAGCAAGAGCTGTACCTCACCTCTCCTCCTTGAGGAGATTATTCCTGATTATAACTGAGTAGCAGTTACATCCCAGTAACCGTGGGATTTTTCTTTTCCTGCTTTTGCCCTGTGTTTCATAGGATGCAAGAGGTGATACAAACACTAGCAGCCAATCTTGTGGAAAAGCAAGGCACTCAATACAGGTATCACTGTGAGATGAAAACCATGCTGATCGCTTGCAGTCATTTATATTTTATATTTATATTTTTTGGAGGAGACTATACGAATATTATACTGGGTAATTTCCTCGGGGTTTTTAATAGCAACTAAATGCAGTTTGTAATTCTGCTAAAAATAAGTCTTTATACTAGTAAATGCCGAGCACGAGTTTGCATGTGCTTAAGTCTGCAGACAGTTTTAGGTTTGAGAGGTATTCATTACTCCATGAAAATTTATAATTTATTTATAATAGTAAGAGCAGCCTCTAAGAGGTTACACTGGCAGCCAAAGGCAGTGGAATTGTAATTATAAAGCTTAATGTACCTTCTCATTGACAAAAGCTATTGCAAATATTTGTCTGTGTTTCTCGGCTGCAAGGTAAGTCCCAGCTTACCTTCTTAAGCTGGAACTTACTTAAGTGGAATACTGGAATGTACTGGAATGTACATTCTTAGCAGGAGAACTGCACGGGGATGATCCTGCTCATTGCTGAGCAGCATAGGCCCATGTCCAGTACTTGAGGAGCAGCAGTGGCTCCCCATACCTGGCCAGTTTCACGGATCATGATGTTATCACTGTGCCGGTCCCCTATGCCCAGCACATATGTTGCCACGCAGTACCCAGCGCAGGAGAGGGTGAACTCCTCGATAGCCTGTTCTAGCGCGTCTCTGAAAAACAGAAGAGAAAGAAATGGAGAGCAAATTTGACTTGGAGCTCTAGTACTTCATTGCTGGAGAGATCGGTGGACAGCTTGGAAATATGTGTAACAACAGGAAAATGAAGCAAGAAGAAATGTCTCAGAAGGAAGCTGAGTAAAAGGTAAGCCCACCTACCCTGGGTTCTTCGACTTCAGCCAGTTCAGCAGCGCATCCTTGTTGAATGCAGCGGTGGCCACCATGTTGCTCTTGTTCAGCTGGATGTTGGCAATGGTATCTGAGTGCATGACTACTTCTATCAATCCAGTCTTGTCGCCTGTGGAGAGGCAGCCATAAGGGGTCATCCTGCAGAGATGAAAGAAAGCCTTGCACTGAAATCTTGCCCAGAATTGGGTTGTCTTGTGACTCTTAAGATTCCCTGTGTCTTCCATATCAAGGGCAAATTGCTGGGGAACAGCAAGGGAGGCCTCTGTGCCTGCTTCCCATTTGGACTTGAAAATACTGCGGTGTTTTCTATGTGCTCAGCCAGCAGAGGGATCTATGTCGCTGAAGGGCCAGGTGCTTTTTGCTCCTGGTGCTTCAGAAGTGCTATGGGGAAGCTTGTGCTTAGGGCAGCACACAGAGGACAGGGTCTAGTACAACCCAGCTTGCAGGCAGAATGGTCCCACCACACAGTCTAACACTGCAGTGTGGCAGCTGCAGGCTCACCTCAGGTCCAGACCCTCCTGCTTCCATAGGATGTCCATCAGCTGTATCATCTGCAGCGTCAGCATATCCTGACGGAGATCTGTGCACCGGGGCAGAGGAAAAGCGAGTTGTGAGGGCCCCCTGTTCTCCTCTCGTGCCCCCTGTTCTCCTCTCCTCTTGTGCCCCCTGTTCTCCCCTCCTCTTGCCCCCTGTTCTCCCCTCCTCTTGTTCTCCAACTGAGACAGCAACTTCTGCCCAGGAAGCTGTTTGCTGGCAGAGCCCCTGCCCGTTTGTCTCTTGCCATGTCTCACTGAAAAAGCAGTGTCTAAACAGAGCAATGTTTTTCCCTAGGGCAGTAACAGTGTAAAGCCTCCATACTAGACACCTTAACTGAGATACAATTGTACTCATGGATAATCTGTTACTTCAGTCTGCCAAAGGCTCTGTTTCCATAGCAAATAATGCAGGGCATCAAAAAGCATCTGACATGATCAAGCAGCAGCAGCCACATCAAGCCCATATGTATATCCATTCAAAAATGCTTGGACCCTTCATAGTTTGTTTTAGTGGGCAAGGGTCTCCAGCTAGAAATAGGAGGTTACTGTGTCCTCTTACTGAAGAGGGCAGTAGCTGAAGCATGGAGAGTTTCCTCACAATTGCTGTCAAAAAAAGAACAACAAAAAGACCTCACACATCCTGACACTATGCACACAATGTCTTAACAGTCCTGATTTAGGTCCCTTCACCACAATAAATATTGTACCTGTGGTATCTCTGCTAGAGAAGTTATGGAAGACTTACCATCTCCATTTTTAAAAATGATACCCACTCCACCTCCACCTGTCTCTTCATTATTAAACACAATCCATAGAGGCTTCATCTTGGAGTCCATAAAAGTGCATTGCTCCACACTACAAAAAAAAGTTAAAAAAATTGTAACACCAAAGTATCTACCTACTTTAAAAAAAATCCAGGGAATCTGCAAATTCAACAGCATCCACAAATGCTGACGGGCAGGTAACTACCATGAGGCAAGATGGCCTCAGGGCTACCCAGAAGCCTGACTCTCCTGCTGAACAGAGCCTGGGGCACAACTGAGGAGGAAAGGCAGCTATTTTCCTTACCAGACTTCAGCAAGGATAATGTTGGGGTTCAGTGGGGACTGCAGGTGGGAAAGTGCTTCGAGGTAAGTTTCCTGCTTCATACACATATGCATCATCTCCTTGGTTTGAGGCTTCGTGGCCTTCTGAGAACTCACTTTGACAAAGTCATTCAGAGCTTTCATCTTGTTGAGTGCTTCTCCCTGCAAAAAGGGGAAGAGTGGTAAACAAAACGGGAAACACAGAAAGTTAGTTTTAACACAAAGTTAAAGACTTTTAATAGTCTTCTGTGAAATGTTAACATTGGTTGGATCCCTTGACTTCTCACAGAAATCTTGTACTTTGCAACCAAAGGAAAATTAGTATTGGCTTAAAGGAAATCTAAAGTGAACTAGAAAAAAAAAAAACAAAACCAAAGCTAGGTAATGAGTGCAGCCCCAGATAGCCCAGAAGTAATGCAGGTTTTAGGGCAGCACAGAAGAAAAACTAAGTGCATAGACTAGAAAAGTGAGGAAACCCATTGCCTTGGAGTCCTACTGCCCCTAGCCTGCAGTGCAGTTGGAGAGGACTGGTTATAAAAATAGCTGTATTCACTCCTGAAAACAGAAGCAGCAGCATCTTAGCTAGGGAGGTGTCCCTCACCGCCAAGCACAGGTGAAGTCAGCCTATGGCTAAGAGCAATTCTTACCTGTTTCATTAAAACTTTCATGTGGTGGGTGCTGCCTCTGCAATATGCTTCCAGGATCAGGCCAAACCTCAAGGCGACTGCAGGGACATGCATCTCTGACCTAGAAAAGGAGGGAGGTGAAAGCAAACCTGACTCACTGCTCTGACTAATTTCCCCATTCATGGCAGTATACGCTGGGGGGAAATTAACTTTGCAGTTCAGATTCCTTCTATAAAGTGAAGCGAGAAAACACCCACTCCAGAAGGTGCTGTAGAAAAATCCATTGCTTGAACTGATGACAAAGCTGTTTGGATGACTAAGTTGCTAACGATGCCTTTGAAAACTTCCTTAAGGAACAAGGGCAGTTCAGAGCCTGTGATTCAGAACTGGCAGGTGGCCACGAACATCCAAATTAAATTGCAGTTCCAGGCATGCATATCTTTGTATATGTGTGTATATATACATATATGTATGAGTGTACACACACATACATACACATATATGTATAAACATACATGTACACAGCTGCACTCCTAGGGGAAAAAAAAAAAGCCACACAAACAAAACAGAAAAAGTGAAGGTTTTTTTTTAATCTTCCTGAAATAACTTTCCCAAGGAAAAAGCAGCAGTTTACATCTGCTCAACGAGCAATGGGGCCACAGTGATGCCATTTTTCTAGTTATTTTCAGTTGAGACCAGGTTTGATATTCCTGGTTTCTCCCAATCACAGCAAAGAGGCCACCACAAATGCTTCAGTGAAAGATAGTGGGTAAAAAAGAGTCAACAGCCTTTAACTAGTTGAGCCAGCATCCACACACACACGGCTGTTATCTCGCTTCATGAGTGTGATTGAGAATCCAGTAGATGGTGGTTTCACTTGATTACAAAGAGCCTAAGACATCTGCTCCTTACCTGAGATGCCAGAAGAGGAAGTGGCCTATCTTGCGGTTGGCTAATGCCCTGTCCAGTAGGAACTTGGTTAATTCACAGTCTAAGTAGGATTCATACTTAAGCACCTGGACCAGTTGTAGCAGGTATTGGAACAATTCACCATCCCTGGGAATAGAAAGGAAAGTCATCTTCATTACAACAAAGTAATGGGAAAAAAATGCAGAAAAGACTGCCAGTCTTGTTTACAGTCCCCTTCAACAGCCCTAAATGTAAGTAGATAGTAATACAGGTGTAAAAATCACCTTCAGCAGCTCTAAATGTCAATAGAAAGGTGCTCCCCACGCCCTCTGTGAGCACTTACGTCAGCTTCTTTAAAGAGTTGATAGCAAAGGAGCCAACGTAACGGTCAGGGAAGCTGAAATCCAGCAGCTCCAAGGCATTCAGGATCGGCAGCTCTGGCCAGGTCTGAAGCAGGGAAATCATCTGTAAAGGTTTTGGGGGAAAAGAACAAGGAGCTTTTAAAACAATTCTCAAAAATCTATATGCCCCTGAAATTCTACTGAGGAAAAAGCAGACCTCTTAGAAAAGAAAAAACACCTCATTTCTTAGTTCACTTTTTATAGATCTTAAGGGGACATTTTGCAGAGGCCAGGTCAAAACACATCAGTTTAAGATTCCTAGAGAGGTCGACAGGAGACACGATCTCCCAGGTTTTATCTGCTGAGTAAGCAGTGAGTGGAACAAGTTCTTTGGGGGAAAATCTCTTTTCTCTGCATAGTTGGCTGGAGAGGGACCTTCAGAAGGTCCTATTAACGTCGTTGAAGTAAGGACACAGCATAGGGACATACACATGCAAGACTTGTCAAATAGAGCAGGACTGGAACCTCTTGCATCCTCACCTGGGCGACATCTTCATGCTTGTTCCATTTGGTGATGATGAGGAGCTTTGCCAAAGCCTGTGGGTACTGGTCACGGACATCATACCTCATCTTCCAGACCAGGTCTTTCTCATGCTCATAAAGCTCAGTGTGGCTCCTCCGTTCCAGTATCTCCTTCAGTTGCAGTTTCTGCTCGTGGAAATTGCAGGAAAGAGTATACACAGGACTTAGCCTCAACCCAAGGAGACACTGTAGGACTGGGGCCACAGGGCTGCCTGGCCCAGTTTGATGAAAAGAGCTGGTTAGGGGTAAGATGGCAACAAATGATCTAAGAAACCACGTTTGCATGTAGCCAACTGCAGAACTGTGGATGCCAGAGACTCACCTCCTCAGGGTCTTCCAGGGCAGCACGGGGCTGTTCTCCATTTCTTCCCAATTCCAGCAGCTGGTACACAAATACAGAGTCTGAGAAAGGCTGCTCATCTCCTCTGCATCCTAGCTCACCATCACATCAGGTGTTTATAATAACTTAAGAGACCAGTTCCTTGTCACCTCTCAGATAGCCCAGGTGTAGATAATGTGCTCACAGGATCCCCTCTGCTCTGAGCTGTATCCTAACTGCCCAAGGGCCTTTTCCCTTGTGGTATGGAGAATCAAGGAAGGAGAAAGGCACATTTGCAAACCCATATGGTCAAGGCAAGGAAGCTCTGGTCACTGATCTCCAGGGCAGTGCAAGCCATTCCAGGGTCCTGGAAATGCCCAGCCACCCGGCACGTGGGCGCGATCTGCCAAAGCTTCCCAGCCTGAACATGCATCACAGGAGAGCGGAGCGCGTGTCCCCGCAGAGCAGAACTCCTCCCCTTCCTGAAACAGGGGCATTTCTTCTGCTTTTAATATCTGGCCAGTGCAGTGGCAGATGGAGAACGCCCATACATGCCAGCACTCTGTGCAGAAAAGGAGGAAACTGTCTCCTTACACTCCTTTAGCCCTATTCCTCCTCCCACCGAGCCCAATAATGCTGCCTGCAGTTTAAAGGCAGTTTTGTTAAACCTATGTGTAAACAAAATGCTGCAGGAGAGAGTAGATTTACCTTTCACACTTGGAAAATTATTCGCCCAAAGGTGTGTGAGTTTATGGGAAAGAGGCAAGTTCTCAGTTAAAAATATCCATTCGTCTGGGGTTTTTTTGCACCTAATTCCTTGTCAATGGTTACCCAGGACACAGCAGCACTGCATGCTCCTGTACCCAGCAAAGATAGGGAAATTTCCATATCTCCCTGCAAAGCATCCATGTCTCCTACCTGTTCAAATGACGGGTAATATATAGGATGGGAGGCAATGCTGGGGAAGCAAATGACCAAGGCTGCTGCACTCTCTGTGTTGGGGTTGCACTGTACTGTACCCATGGGGTTCAGAAGTTCTCCTTTCTCATCTGAAAAGCAAAGCACATACATAAACCCATAGAAGATTTGCAAAGAAAGCAGGACACAGAGCTGCTTCCAACTGTCATGGGCCTCAGCAAGTCACTTCATTTTGCTCACAGCAGAATGCAAGAATGTGAGATACCTTTAGGGGAGCAGCTACCTCTTGCAGCCTGTGTGCAATGCCAAACCAAACTGACCTTGGCAGGGCTCTAGGTGCCATTGTGCTATAGTGCAGTAATTATAGTGGGACTCTCAGCCCAGGATGTTACTGTAACACTATTAGCCTGGGCTGAGCTATTGTGGCCACTGCTACCACCTAGGCCAGCAGAAGACCACAAGACATAGGCCCTCTTTGTGGAGGACATTGAAGACACAGAACAGTACAGGAGCTCCTGACGTACCTGGAAAGGAGGACCACATGTGCAAGCAGCACTCTCCTGTTTTCAGCTGGTCCTTGTAGTCAAAAAGCATGACATTCACCCAGGCAATGGGGCAGTCCTGCAAGGCAAGGAGAGCAGCTGCTCTGGGTGCTGTAACTGTAAAAGGTGGATGAAGGGGAGAGGAAACAACTAGTGCAAAGCAAACCCTATGCAGAATGCTATAGGCATGTAAGTTCACATCCAAGAGGATGTGTACTGCAATGCTGAATGACACTAAAATCTTCCCAAAAGAAGGAGACTCAGGTTGGACCAGCCCCCCAGCCTCCACTATTTTGCACATCTATAGAATCTGTGGCTTTCCAATACGGAACTGCTGCTCTACAGTACTTACATATTCATATGTTTCCTATCTTGAAGCAAAGGAGAAGAACCTTAGCTTTGAAAAGGGGAACGTGGCAGTCAACATGAGTTCAGAAACCAGACAAAGAATCATGGATATATCAGGTACTGGTACAACAACTAGCTCCATCTTCTGACAGATTTCAAGCTTGATGCTGCAATTCCCCCCCATACCCAAGCCCAAGCCCAGCTCAGCAGCACAAGCCAGGCTCAGCTGGGAAGAGGAAGACTCCAAGAAGCAAAGTGATCGGGGCATGGCCAAGAAAGACAACCTGTCTCCATGCTCTCACCCAATTCCTTGCCATTAGAACATCAGATTCTACAAATGACCTAAGTTTTTGTGCACTGAGGTTCCCCAAATGGAACCAGTGTTCTGTGTATAGCTACACCAGTGTTTTATTCAGCTGCTCAGAAAACACAGCCCAAAAATTCACTTGCCAGAGCTATGAGGGATAGTTCCAATGACAAGCAGAGAGTGTGTGAGTACAAGCACACAGTGAATATTCTTGTTCCACTGTGATGTTCTTGAGCATAAATCAGTCTTCCCCAGAAGACACACCAAAGGACTTGGGGGAGCTAGTGGTATCTATGTTTTCCCTTTATATAACAAAACAAATCATATCCAAATGGCCTCTCATAAACCTTTTAATTGATTTGATTACCCTAAGCATCTCCAGCAAGATCCCATTTGAGACATTAGCTTCAGACCCCAGGCAAGAGGCAATCACAAGATCCCCACCAGCAGTAACCTTCTCCATCAAACGAAATGCCATCAAACCACAACACGGACCCTGCCAAAATGCATGGCAAGATCTGGAGAGGATAAGGTCCAGCAGAGCAACAATTCAGCATCACAAGGACAGAAATATCTCCTGCATGACTTAAGACACGCTGAAAGCCAACCAGTGACATTAACCCTGTGAGTCATCCCAGCCAGTCTGCAGGCTCGCTTGTTTTTGTGGAAGTAAATGACTCAGTGCCACCTTCTTGATCTGGACTGTCTGCATCACAAACATGCATAGAGCTAACCTCTGAATACTGAGCAACAAGCAAAAAGCTTATTAATGAGTAATAAAAATCAGGGAGCAGCCTGACTGCAAGCTCCAGCCCCCAGCAATTGTAAACCCTGGGTACCTCACTCAGAGCTACAATGCGACCACACAGACAAATCCATTCTGCAGAGTCCAGGTCCAGCAAATGCTGTGCATTAAAAGCTCATGAGAACCCACCCTCCTTTCCCATTACCAGAATGTACATGAGCAAGATTCTAGCAACTCAGCTAACCGAGCTGGCTTTGTTTTGTCAATCAGAACAGCAGAATTTCCTTCTGACCGCTTCAAAACTGAAAATTGTTCCTGTGTGACCACCAAAAATGCAGCCTATGGATGAATCAGATATTCTGTTGGACAAAAGCCTTCAGCAGGAGTCAGAGCTCTGTTATTAAGTACAAAAACAACAAGAAAAGCTTGATCCTGGCCCTCATTCAAAATGTTTTCAGTCTGAAATCTCCAACCTGGAAAATGGTCCATACAAACAGGACTCATGGATTGCACCAAAGTCCCCAGACACTGATACACCGTGAACGTTTCTGTTGTCAAATGAGTAAATGTCAACAATGAGCCTGCCCACAATACAGAGGAACTAGTGGAACTGAGGCTAGCAGAGCTAAAGGCTTCCATGAGAGCATTTGACAACCTCTCCATTTTATTTGCACCCTAGTAAAAGAAGCAGAGCTAATTCCCTATTTAAAGCACAGTGCAATTATTTTTATGGCTGCAGAAACAATCATTTTCAGAGCAACAGGGGTCATTTTTCCTCACAAGGAAAACTCTCCAAATGCAAATCAGGCTTGCACATCAGGAAATCAGCATTCAACTACAGATTGCATTTAGATTTATTCATAGTTATTCAATTTTTATTGATTGAGAAGTTTGGGGATAGAGGAGAAAACAAATCACCACAACTTTGAATCTGAAACAAAAACAAAAGCTTCCAAAATAAATTTAACACTTCCTATCCTCTGCTTGCAGCAACTGAGGAGTAACCTTGGACTCTGCACTCCAAATTCTGTCTCACCTATAGCTTTACTGCAAGCGTGTTTACATTCCTCATTCTCTTCCCCAAAGTTGTTAAACTGCCCCAGGAGGGACTTGTATGAAAAACCTTACTAGAAAGAAGCTGCAACATACAAGATGGTTTTAACCTCAGCTATAAAACAAGGAAGTTGTGGAAAAGCAAAACAGAGAAACCAACACAACTGATTCCACGTAAGTGCATTTAGATGCTGGGTATGTTTCCTAACTGTCTTTCTAGAGAAGAAATTTCAGTTGAAACAACCTTTCCTAAAGTCAGAACTCCTCTGATTCCTGTTCTGATGAGGAAGTTACTGGCCATCACACTGTTAGCTCTTTTTTCAGTAAGCCTTCTTTTGAAAGCAGAAGGTATTTGGCATCCTGTGCCCCCTCCATCCCTGGCAAGCCTGGCTCAGTCCCCCCACTGAGTTCACTTACAGCTTTCTTGGACTTCTTCTTGGTGGAACGCGCCTTCTTTGCCTTTTCGATGACAGCATAGAGAGCGAAGCAGAGCCGCGCCATTCGGGGAAGATCACAGATGTTGATATCAAAATCCAGCCTCTGCTTCCACACAGGCTCCGAGCACACGTTCACTTCAGAGCTTGACACCATCTTGCACAGCATCTCGTTGCCGTGAAAGAGACCTGCTTGCACCACCAGCTGAGGGACAGAGAAACAGGAGAACATTGTAAATCCACATGGACCTGATCTGTTTGCCAAGGACATTTGATTAGAAGAGGAATAGGAGAGAGTCCCTCCAGAAAATAGGATACTCCTGTCTCTTTCCTCATATCTAATACATTCCAGGCTTGTTTTCTTCCCTTCTTGAAGGGTGGCCATTCTCCTTCATCTCACTGGCCTGTCCTCCTTGTGTGTGCCAGGGCTTTGCTGTACCGTGCTTTCTGCCCTAACTCCATCAGTTACCTCTCCTATCATCTGTTCTTCTCAGAGATGAGCTTCCTCCCCTACACTCTCTGCAGGCTTCTTTTGCCCCTTCACACTGTCAAGCGATCATCACCACAGAGCAGCAGCTCTGCTTGCTACTCTGAAGCTCTAGCAGCGAGCTGTTTCTCAGAACACACAGCTGAGTGACTGGCAAGTTTCCGTCCCCTTCCTGCTGCCCTGCAGCTAGAAGCTGCCCACGAGCTGAATGAAACATAAAGAGGAACCACATGACATGAGGCTGCCAGCCCCTGCTTTCCTCACCCCACTCAAGCAATAGGCAAAGCAAGCAAGCCAAGATACAAAACCAACCCAAATCACGTCAACACCTACCTTCATTCTCTCATCTGCATTGACCTTGCTTCCTTGCACCAGCTCAATGTAGAAGGATTGTTCTAGGGACCAGAGAGAACCATAGTTTGGCTAGAGAGAAAGAACAGCTCAGATCAGAAACAGCTCAAGGAATTCTCAACCCAAAATAACAGGATTATCTCTCAGTTCTATGTTGTTAACTTCTCCATTCCTGGAGAGGGAAGTAGGTGGGTTATTGCAGCTACCCAGGCAATGCACTCCCGAGGAGAGGCACTGCCAACAGTAGCCAACAGATAGTTCTTGAACAGCACTGTCATAGTTTCTATGTCAGAGACAGTTGGGGACCCAAACATCCTCTGTGTCTCCCCACTGTCACAACCAGCCAATGTGACTCCCGCTAGCAGCTACACTGAGGGATGGTGTGAGGAGGAAAGCTCAAGAGCTCCGTTGGAGAGCTACCCTGAGGGTAGGGCATCAGCTTTCCCAGCTCCTAGGCTTGCCACCACTGGAATCTCATCACCTGATTTTGACCCCAGCAAAGAGCACCGTATTGCAGCAGGAATCAGGAGGACTGGGAATACCCAGCTCTTGCCACCTTGCTAGCAACCTGCCCTGAGAGAGCCAGAGAAACCAGATTCTGGGCAGGTGTGCCCAGACTTGTTAGCATCATCATCACAGAGTATATTGAGGGTGACCACGCTGCATCACTACATCCTTTTACCTTCTTCTTAGGGAGTGGGGGAGGCTTGGCAGTCATCTTTGGGGGGTTGGCAATGCAGTTGGTTTGCTCATCTCTCATGGCAATGATTGTGGAGGAGTGCACCATGGTGAGGTGGGGCGTGAGGCCTCGGTGCAGGCAGCTGCGGATATACTGCAAAGACAGGACATTTCATGGATGATACAGCAGTAGGCTGGCAAAGGAGAAGCAGAGCAGAAACAGGTGAACAGCACCTGGAAAGGAGCCAGCAGCCATCAACATTCAGTTTTAAATTACACCCTCTGGCTTTATAAACCCACATCCCACTGGTCAAGTGTAGATAACGCCAGGAATGTGATGGGCATCACATGCAGCATTCATCAGCTGACTCACCCACTCAGACAGTTGCATTAAGGGAAACTGCTGAGGACTCAGCATTCCTGCCAGCAGGGAACAAAGGATACAGGATTACTTGCCCAACTTTTAGGAAAAACAGTTGCACTCATCATGCAAGCAAGCAGACACCTCTAGAATCATAATCTAAAAATACATGGGATGGGCTTAGATCAGTCTAAAAGCGTAAGGATCCACTAGGTTCTCCACAGTACCTCTGGTTCCCACTATCAGTGGGCTGCATTCCTGCAAAGAGCCTCCTTGGTGCAGGATAACAGGTCTCACTCTGCCCTCCCAGCAAGAGGGGGACATGTGGGAGCAGTGCTCACTCACTGACAACAAAGGCTCACCTGGAACTGGTAGAGGGGATAGTTCCCGTAGAGATATTCCCATTTGCCATTCACTTGCAGGGTATAATCCTCTGGCTTCTCCACAGTCTCGTGGCGGAAGACCGTCGCCTGCTTCTTGATCGCATAGCTCATGAGCGTGATGGGGAATTCTTTGGGGGATATCTGGAATGTGAAGCTCTCCTGCAATCCCAACAACATAGCACATGCTGTCAAATACCAGCAAAGGGCTGAAATCACCACAAGAAGCAAGAGGAGCTCAGCAAGGAAGTGACAACTTTCCTACTGCTGACACAGTAAAGAAGAGGCTAGAAAAGCAGAATCATCCCCCTCACAACACACACGTTAGCAAATAAGTCGGGGTGCTTGCCAAACTGGACAGCAGCGTGTTTCTGTGTTGCAAGCACACGTCTGGAAATCAGGAACTTCCAGCACAGTGTAAGCACCATCACCAGTACGTGTGGCTGCAAGTCACGGTGAGCATTCCAGCTGCTTTCCTACAAACAAAGCAGGTGGTGCCTGGGGTGGCTTTGTTCAAACACACCGCTTTGGAAGGCCCTTCTCCTGCCTGGAGGTGATTCCTGCTTCACATGCAGGCTCAGCATGCACAAAGTAGCACTAACCAAGGGCAGTAGGAAGAGCAGGGGCCCATGGGTGGAACAGGCCAACATCTGCAGGCAGCGCACACTGAGCTGAGCGGAGCGGACTCTCTAAGCCTGAGAATGAAGGATGTATCTTGGATTCTCCACTCCTTTCCCACCATGCATAAAAACCTTGCTACTGCACATGCACACAGAAACCTCAGCTGCCAGCTAACCAGGACCCTCAACGCTCCCTTGGAGCTCCTTGGTTGGAGGCTCAAGGATTCCCTCTCAACCATATCCACAGGCAACAGGTCCTGCAGAACGAAGACAAATACTGAACACATGGAAACACTGTCCACACATATGTTATTCTGTTTCTGAATGCTCCAAGTGAAAGCACAAACCAGTCACACAGTCACAGAAAAGTTTGTGCTTTACCCCGCCAGACTGAAACTTGATGTTGACAAAAATGTTCTTGGTGGGGGTTTGTAGGGGGCCAGTCCCAAAGCCTTTGGCCAATGGCTCCAGCTGCAAAGGGAAGTTGTACTCCATCCAAGCTGCCCAGCTCAGCTGCTGCCGCTTTGCTGCTCGCTCCTCACAGAACTGGCGCATTTTGATGCGGAAATCGCTCACCTCCGGGTCTTGCACAGAATCAAACTCATGTAAACCTAAGTGAGGAGTAGGAGAGAAAGATAAAATAAGCACCTCCACACAAGAGGGGCTATCAGCCTTTGGTAATCGTGGAAGAAAACTGACCTTTCCCAATGAGCAGGCTGATTTGGGAGTTAATGAGCTTCTTGACCCTGTCGCCTTCTCGAGCCACGAGCCGCAGTACTGGCAGGAAGGGCTGGATGTCACAGAGTCGTCGTTGCTCATCTTCCAGCTCTTGCTGTTCTGCTGTCTGGTTGATGCACGTGAACACATAGGCCTCGGGATCATTGAGCATATGGTACAGCGGCTCATACTGCGCGTGTTGCCACACCACCTAGGACAGACCAATAGCACAGTGAAACTACTGTTCTCAGGACTTCATCTTCCTCTTAGTATCAACTCCTCTCCAAGAAATGGCATTCCACAAAGGGAATGCAGAGCAAAGCCTAGTCACAGCATTACTGGACCTGTAGTAGTCAAAGGCTGCTTTTCAGCCAGGCTTAGTGGTTGCAACTCTTGCTGAACTGCTGGTAGATTTATCTGCAAGAGCCTTTAAGTGACTTCCTTTTCTGCACTTGCCATTTGTTTCAGGCAGGGTGAAACCCTCTGCCTCGGTATTTAAGTAACCCCCACCTGAATGCTGCATCAAAAGCATCTGCTGACTGCCAGCCTCGAGAAATAGAGGTGTCACTCCCACTGGAAGCAAAAGTGGATCAAGTCACTTGCTCTCAGAAACATGAAATCTGTGACAAAGCCAAGAATTCTTCCTAAGACTTCTGAATTCTATCCAATACTCTACTACCCTTCCCTCCTAGGGAATGACATTTACATAACCAATTCATACCCTAAGTATCTGCTATAAGAGACAAAATCCTGATGGGCCTTTGATGTGACCCAGTGAACCTACTGGCTGGAAAACACAGATCATAACAGCTGGCTCTACTTGAAGGGTTTCTTTTTTTCTTCTTCTTCTTTTTTTCTTTTTTGACCTGAAAACTGCAGCCTGAGAAAACTTGGAATAATCTGGCACTGTGCTTCTGTCCCTTGTGATCTGTGACTCATCTAGACCAGGTTGCTGCTGCAAAGAAAACCTTTTCCAATCTGCTTTTCTTCATTCTCCCATACCCCCACTTCCTGCCCAGGGAAACCAAAAAGCAGCTTCATTTCTTTTACATATGGTTTCACTACAGTATTTTGTTTTACAAATAAACACCAATAAAAAAAACCTCTCTCGTCACAGTGTCAATTTTGGGGATCCAGTTTCTGTGATGCAAGAGGAGGCCAAGCTGACTGCCTGAGTATTTTGAGACAGTCCAGCACTTGTATTTGATCACTTTGGGGTGAGTTTTTGTCCTTGCATGTGCACCCCCAAGAGCACACGTAATGAAAAATCCAGTCTGCAGGCTGGTTGGCTCAGGTAACCCACACTAACAACCCAGATCTGGCCCTTAGTTCCTCAAAAACGAAGTAGCATCTCAAGGTTGGCCAAGTAGCCAGTAGTTTGATCCTTGTGCCATGGACATCAGCAGCCTGTCTCTGACAGTCTCAGCAGCTAGATATGTGTTTAGTGGGTTACAGAGGCCATGTCTGAAAGGAAAGACTCTTGAGGGAGTCAATCCCAGGGAACTATCTAAAGAAATGCAGAAGAAACCAAACTGGTGTTAAGACCAAGCACATTTCTCCAAGAACCCCCCGAGAACAGACTCTTAGTTCCAGGAGACTGCGGATCAGACCAAGCAATACGGCTCTTACCTGCTTGATGGTGCCCAAGCTGGCATTACAGGACACGGAGAGGTTTAGGTATATGCCTGTAGGCAGCAGAAAGTCCACCTGGATGTTTTGGTTTTCCCCCTTGGACCAGAATTCCACAGGGCAATAAATGCCCGGGGGCATCCTGCTCACTTCTTAGCTACAACCTGCAAGAAAAGGAGTGAAACAAAAGTCTGTTGCTGTTCATTTCATAATAACTCCTTAAAGCACAATGCAAATACGTGCTGAACTATTTCAAAGATAGTGTGAAAAAGAGGCCAGACATAGGAGCAAAGCACATCCTGATATCTGCACAGCTCAGGAAAACTGGCATTTTAAATAGATTTCCAGGCCAGTACCTTAAACTACTAGGAAGTTCTAGCTATAGAATCCATTCAAAGCAACCCTTTCTTAATCTCTTTTGGATTGAGTTTACATCTATACAATGATGTGAACAAATTATCTTCACTAGAGAACAAAGACTCGCCCCAATAGTTCATCTAGGGCAGAGCAGCCAACAGAAGCAAGGCCCTACCTGTGGCTTTGGAACATAAGCTGCAGAGCATATTCTCCACGCTGCATTTTGTTTTTCCAGAGCTAAATTCCAGACTGCAGTAGGAGAAATGGCTATTGCTGGTTCTCAGTATGCATATACTTCTACACACACAAATAAGACTCCACTATAGTTCTTCCCTCAGTCTCTTGAGAAAAGGTTCAGGAAAAAAACAAGTCTGAGGTAATCAAGATGGGTTTGTTAATTCTATCTTTATCCCTTTGCTTTGCAGGACTCTACAGTTTATCCCCAGCACCTCCAAAGAACACAAGACAGAAGGAGAATCCGAATGCTATCAGGTACAAATTGTCATTTTGAAGGTCAGGATAAACCCACACAGGATTAGCTAAAACAGGCATCCAACAGAAGCCCACTGTATGGCTTCTGTCTTAAAGACATGTAATATCAAACTCACAGACACCCTCAAGCTTTGTCCATTTGCCCACAAGAAAAATGCTACAGCAGCGTAAGAAGACTGAGAGTTTCCTCCAGAGATGATGTTGGCATCAGCTCCTGGCACCACAGTCCAGTTACACCTGGCTCTGACTAACCAGGTTCAAGCAGGAAAGGCCACTTGCCTGACTAAATCTCCCCTCATTTCCAGGGATTTTACCAGGTCAGCAGGACACATGTGAGCAGCACAGCTCGAGGGCGCAGAACCCCAGGCCTCAGCCTTCTGCCGATCGCACTCTCGACAACTTCTTAATCCGGCCCGCATATGCCCTGAGCAATTCCAACCATGTCACTTGTCCTCAGTTCCCAAAACCACTATAAAATTTGCTCAATTCACAGCTTATAATGTGTCTTTAAAGCTGTCAGCCAGTGTACAAATTTAGAAAGAAACCAAGCAACACGCTGCTGAAGATCCACATCCCACAACTCATCAAGTCCTGTAAGGAACTACTCATAAAGCACCTTCATTTCAGTATGACAACTGCATGTCACTCTGTGTTCGGGATGACAAGTATGTCACTTGGAGATGACAACAGCCCAGCACTTTATCTAGCAGTGCCTGGGAGCACAACACTTCCCCCTCGGCAGTGAGGGAAGGATTCCCAGAAACATAAGTGGTGTTTTATCTGTCCTGCTTCCTCAGCGCACACACTGTATCACACAGAGACCGGATACAGAGACCACAAAACCACCCATGTGCCTTAAGAGGAAGGGAAGTAAAATGGGGAGGAGGCAGGGTTTACAAGTTTGAATAAAGCAAAACAAGCCTGCCTTGCCTTCTGTTCATTAACAATAAAATAAGGATGAGTTGTTCTGGGCTTGGTGGCTTGCATATTTTTGCTGAGCTAGTCTCAGCACCAATCTAAGGCAGGACAAGGCACTTTCACCTTCCCTGTTGCCTTGGGGAATTGGAACAGAGTTCTCCAGGCTGTGGCCGTATTTGCACTGTCCTGGCCTCACACGTACTAGCAATTACAGTTTCCTTTTCTGCAGGTCCACCTGCAATTTGTGAATAGCCAAGTGCAGAGCTGTTTGAAATACATTATTTGCCTTTCACTGTAGCTGCCTTTAAAATAAAAAAATAAAGAAAAAGGTTCCCCACTGTAGGTGTCAACCCCTAAAAGTCTTCAAACTTCTCATATAATCAAAGAGGAAGAGAAACGATGCTGTCACCAACACAGCCTGCAAAGCGCTTAGCAGGTGCCGGACATCAAATTTCCATAGGTTCAAACAGGAAGCTATTCTCCCCCCACCTGTGAACAGTTCCTGGAGAATTCAAGTGTAATCCTCTTTTCATGGAAACTCCTGCACTGTGGAATATTAATACAAAGGGAAAGTAAAAATCTGTGCAAGAACAGCTTTCTCAGGAGACTAGGAGTGAAAGACAGATGGGCAGAGTGACCCCATCACTGGTTCAAAACCTGTCCAATAACAGCAAAAGTTATTAGTAGAGGACAGCTGCTCCTTCATTCTCTAATTTTGAGATGTGGATTCAGCCCATTTCCTGAAAAAGCAATCTGGAAAGCTGCACCCATTGGTGCTAGTCATCTCCTTGCAGAGAGTCTTATGCCCCAAGGAGGTACCTTAAAATGCCCAGATTCTTTCTCACTGGGTCGAAAAAAAGAAGTGAAAATAAATAAATGAATGAATAAATACAAATAACTAGCCAAAACTCGCAGCTTTCTAGTGTACTCAAGCCCTCAGCATCCTCTCCCCTGTCTGCATTAGTTTGCTATTCCAAGGGAAAGCTGCAGATCGCTTTGCTCTCCTGAATGCTTCGTCTCCCATGAACTGGAGCAAGCGCCAGATCGGCGCAGGGAGCGCCAGGGCAGAGCTGACATTTACACAGCACCAGTCCTGCCTTCGCGCTGAGTCAGAAGGTAAAACCCAGCATCACAGGAGTGCATGTAGGCACAACACAAGGAGCAGGAGGCAACGCATGCCCAGTTCATAATACACCTTGAGGACTGCACGGTTATAAGTAAAAGCTGCTTGTATGCAGAATGGAACAAGTGCATTGAAAATTACCCAGTGAGGATTTAAAGCAGCAGCCAGCACAGAAAGCACAAGCACCATCTCCTCCTGTAAAGTTGATCAACCACAGCTCTGGTGTTTACAACTAAACTGCTGTTGAGAATGAAGAGAAAAAAAGCCAAAGCAGCGAGCGGTGAGCTAGCACGCTCACACCCAGAGCGCTGCTCCACAAACCTCGGCGAGGCTGCTGCCTTCGACACACACGGAAGCTCTAACGCCTACAAACAGATTACAGAATTACTAAGCCCTAGGACTACAAAAATACCTCTCCAGTTTATAAGCAGCGAGTGGCACGGCGCTCACAGGTGATGCGTGCAGCGTGGGAGACAGCAGGAAGTCACTTTCATTGCAGGCACCGGCTTTGCTGGGGGAGGAGACCACGGGAATTTTTACATCCAGATGTGCGTGGCCCATCACTCCCACATCACTCCAACACTTTGCTCATGTTAATAACCCCAGAGCTTTCATGGGCACAGGCAGAGCGAGGTCACCGAGTGCTCTGGAGATGTTTCAAGTTTGTGTTCACCTTTTTAGAGGGAGTCATAGGGTAAAACAGTCCCTTGGGCTGTACAGCTCGATAGAAGCTGTTTACGGTACGTTGACGGCAACAACCAGACAGTTGAGCACTAACAGACCACAAAATTAATGCAAAACTTCCCCTCAAAGCACAGACTTGGAAAACTCTCAGAGCATGTAAGCAAGTGCCCCCAGAGACATGCAAACCAGTCAAACTGTGACCGTAGGTGGGAGTTTTGGAGGGGGCCTCCTACCCTTGCAGGACTGTTTGGATATTCCCACCGAGATGCCCGGCACTCGGCCTCACTGTGCAGCACAAACAAGCCACTCCTGCCTCCCTTGTGCCATAATGGAAGATTTCCTAGTTCAAGCTCCGTTCCCCTGAGGAGGTTACAGCCAGCAGAAACTCAGAGCAAGACTGGCTTTTGCAGCGGTAGCTGCTGACAAGCCGTGACAACCTGACTGTTCATTTAGGAATAAGGCACACGTGCTGGTGAAGGGCGCTAGAAGCAGCCCCGGGGCCCGGATTTGCCTGTCCAGAGAGCTCCACGTGCCTGTTGTGCCACCCGCTCACCCCAGCTGAGCGTGGCCCTCGAGGCAGGCTGGGTGCTGGCTCCTTTCTAAAGCCCAGCAAGGCAGTTGGAGAACAGGGAACCAAGATCCCACAGCCGCCTTCTGCGGGCCGGCACTGGGAGCGGCTCAGCCCGGCCATTCGGCCAGCGGCACCTTTTACAGCACCAGGGTGGCTTCGAGGCCTTCTCAAATACCTGCTCACATCACTAATTTTGGAGGAGGCATTAACAGGAGAGATTTTATTCTCATGCGTAAAAGAAGATGTTTCTTTTCCCATTTCCATTCATCTCTCCATAAAATGCAGACCTGGAGCCCTGCTGCACTTTAGGCCATCCCTGCTGTCCTCTCGTTCCTTCTCCAGCAACACGAGGGACAAACGCGGCTCCTGAAGGAGGAGAAAACTAGGACCTCTGTAAGGCTGAGAAGTATTTAAATAGTGCACATCCCTCCCAAATGATGCTTGGGTATGTTCAACATTCATTTCCTCAGACCTTAGAATAAATATTCTAATCTGCTTTATTTAGTTTAACTTAATAAGACTTGCTTCTAACAAATACAAAAGGCAAAGAAAGGTTTCTGCACATTATCAGGTTTCTGATTTGGACCCTGATCTCTTACATCCTGCCAGACAATTCTGAGCATCCATTCATTCATCCTGCCAACAGCAACCTGCCTTTCTTTCAGGGTCTGCATAGCAGGCACTCAGTTACACTGCTCCTATGATGCCCTTTATTAGGGATTTCTTAGCCCCTCACTGATCACCTTTACTCATCACTTTGTCTACACATGCCATTAGACTAAAGCAGAGGGCCATTTCCTCATCAGCACGGTTGGGATAAGCTGGAATTTAATACAAAAATCAGCATCTTCAACGCATCAATATGTCAATATGTCAACCACCATGCGTAGTCACCTTGCAAGGAGGTGGCCCTGGCTGTGACGGCTACAAGGACCATGTCCAGAGCAGTCACTGGATCCATGGAATCCCTTGGCTTATCCTTGCCTTGCTGAAATAAAAATACCCTTCTGAGAACTCACAGCACTCAGTGCCTGCCTTATACATGCACACCACCATAAGAGAGGCTCACAGGCAAAAATAATGGGAAGCAGAACTACACTAATGTAATCTTGACCAGCGCTAACCTTGTTTGTGTGCAGGGCAGATGAGTAAAGGGGCTGTCAACAAGGAAAGAAAGAGGAAAGCAGAACATGCACGTGGTAGTAACGGCTGCAGAACTGTGGGACTTCCAGGCCCAGGGCAACGAGGGAAAGAGCAAAGGGATCATGGAGCTCAGTTGGACCCCAGATGCAGACACAATAACAGGCAGAGGGAGGGAAAGAGGAGCAGCGCATAAGAAATAGAAGTTTAAGGCCATACCTCATTCTGGAAGTAAAACAGCATGACTAGAGAGGCAGAGGGACATCAGAGAGCAAGAAAAGCATCTGACAGGAGGACTTGAGAGCCTCGTCCTGATGGAAACTTTCGAGCAGCCCGTTAGGCAAGTTCACAGTCAGCCAACTACGCTTTCAGAGGTGTCTGAGGAAGCATCTAGTGAGAAACAGTGTATTTAGTGGTTAAAGTGAGAGCTGGAGCAGTGACAACTGGCACAGTCTCATTCAAGCCCGCCACTGCCTTGGTGTGTCAAACAGCTAGTGCTCTGCTCTTCGGCTTCCCATGGCAAACCCACTCCATGGAGGATGGGGCAACTCCTAGATGCCAGCAGCATGGTCCAGGAGCTTTGTGTGCCGCTTATGGCCACGATCTCGAGCACTGCCTTGGAGCTGCAAGATGCTGTGGTCAAGGAGGGGCATCGCGGAGGTCTTGCCGAAGCACCCGTCCAACGCGGCACGCGCGGAGGAAACGGCAGCGCTCGCCAAGCAGCCCGGTGCCGGCCTGGCAGGTGGCGAGGCCGCCCCGCCGCCGCGCACGAGCTCCCGTGGGTGGCAAAGAGCAGCACCAAACCCTGTGGGCAACGGGCGACCCGAAACCCATGGGGGACAAGGGCAGCGCTGCAGGGAGACGGCCCCCACGCAGCAGGGTGACGGCGACGAGGCCGCCGTGGAGAGCGAGGGGCAGCGTCACCGCCGACCCCGCGGGCCAGAAGTCGCTTCCCGAAGCGTCACCGCCGCTCCCTAGGGAAGGCTGCGGGGTGGGGGGACCCGCCGGCCCGGGGGGCTCGCGGCGGCTGCGGGGCCACGGCCCGCGGGGCGGCCCCGGCCAACGGCCGCGCCAACGGCCGCCTCAACGGCCGCGCTAACGGCCATGCTAACGGTCGCGCTAACGGCAGCTCTAACGGCAGCTCTAACGGCCGCGCTAATGGCCATGCTAACGGCCGCGCCAACGGCGGCGCTAACGGCCGCCTCAACGGCCGCGCTAACGGCCGCGCCAACGGCGGCGCTAACGGCCGCCTCAACGGTCGCCTCAACGGCCGCGCTAAAGGCCGC
>JAUBOD010000036.1:530959-547169 GCA_032353885.1 Nothura maculosa | reverse complement strand
CCCCCCCCGCCATGTGCTGCGTCCTGCCCCCAAACGGAGGGTCCTGCCCCCAAATGGGGGGTCTTGTCCCCAAACAGCCCCTTCTATGGGGTGTCCTGCCCCCAAATGGAGTGTCCTGTCCCCAAATGGAGGGGACTGATCCCAAACAGCCCCTCTATAGGGTGTCCTGCCCCCAAATGGAGTGTCCTGTCCCCAAATGGAGGGGACTGATCCCAAACAGCCCCTGCTATGGGGTGTCCTGCCCCCAAATGGGGGGTCCTGCCCCCAATAGCCCCTGCTATGGGTTATCCTGCCCCCAAATGGAGGGGACTGTCCCCGAACAGCCCCTGCTATAGGGTGTCCTGCCCCCAAATGGGGGGTCCTGCCCCCACATAGCCCCTCCTATGGGGTGTCCTGCCCCCAAATGGAGTGTCCTGTCCCCAAATAGCCTCTGCTATGGGATGTCCTGTCCCCAAATGCGGGGTCTTGCCCCCACATAGCCACTACTGTGGGGTGTCCTGCCCTCAAATGGGGGGTCCTGTGCCCCAACAGCCCCTTCTGTGAGGTGTCCTGTCCCCAGATGGGGGGTCCTGCCTCCAAATAGCCCCTGCTATGGCACGTCCTGCCCCCAAATGGGAGGCCTGCCCCCAAACAGCCCCTCTATGGGGTGTCCTGCCCCCAAATGGGGGGTCCTGCCCCCAAATAGCCCCTGTTATGGGGCATCCTGCCCCCAAATGGGAGGGGCTACCCCCAAATAACCCCTGCTATGGAAGGGGTTACACGAAAGACCGGAGGGCCGTTGGTGCCTCATGCGCACGGAGTCCCAGGGAGGCTGCATGAAAGCCCAGAAGGCCCTGGGGGCCACGTGCACACAGAGGCCACAGGAGGCCGCATAAAAGCCTGGATGCCCCCAGGCCCGTGTACATGCAGTGGCCCTGGGAGGCCCGGGAACACCGCACAAAAGCCCATAGTGACTCCAGGATCATGTGCGCACGGAGGCCCAGGAGACTGAACAGAAGCCCGGAGGGTGCCCAGGGCCATGTGCACATGGAGCCCAAGGAAGGCGCCCGAAACAGCAGAGGACCCTTGGGGCCAGGTGCACATCGAGGCCAGCAGAGGGCACAAGAAAGCCTGGAGATGCCGAGGAGTGCGGCCCTGGGAGGCCGTACAAGAGTCAGAGTGCCCCCAGCATGACGTGCACATGGAGGCCTGGGGAAGTTCCACAAATGCCCAGAGGGCCCCAAAGGCCACCTGTGCACAGGGACTTGGGGGGCCTCATGGAAGCCTGGAGGGTCCCTGGGCCACGGGTGCACTAAGGCCCGTGCAGAGGGACCCTGGGACGACATGCGCATGGAGGCCCAAGGAAAGTGCACAGAAAACACAGAGGACCCTCGAGGCCAGGTATACCCATAGGCAGGGGGGGACACAAAAGCCTGCAGGTGCCCAGAACCTGTGTATGCGCCGACGCAGGGGGAGGTTGCACAAAAGGCCAAAGGACCCCGGAGGTCACATGCACGTGGAGCCTGGGGAGGCAGCACAAACACGGAGGACTCCCTGAGTGACGTGCGTGTGGAGGCCCAGGGAAGCAGCATGAAAGTCTGGAGGTGCCCAGCAGCTACGTGGGCATGGAGGCCCTGGTAGAGCGTATGAAACCCGAGAGGGATCCCAAGGCCTCGTGTGAACAGAGGCCTGGAGGGGCCGCACGGAAGCCCAGAGGTCCCCCTGGATCATGTGCGCACAGAGTCCTGGGGAAGCAGCACAAAAGTGTGGAAGGCCCTTGGGGCCGTGTGGACATCAAGGCCCAGGGATGCTACACGAAAGCCCATAGGGCTTCCAGGGCCACGTGCACATGGAGGCCTGGGAAGGCAAAACAAAAGCCCAGAGGGCCCCCAGCTCGATATGCGCACACAGTCCCAAGGAGGCCTCACTAATGACTGGAGGGCCCTCGGGGCCAGGTGCACACGGAGGCCCGGGGAGGCCGCACGAATGCTCACAGAGACCCTGGAGGCACGTACGCATGGAGAACCTGGGAGGACACATGAAAGCCCAGAGGGCTTCCAGGGCCATGTGCACACGAAGGCCTCAGGAGGGCGCATGAAATCCAGGATGGACACTGGGGCCATGTGTGCATGGAGGCCCCGTGAGGCAGCATGAAAGCCTGGAGAACCCTGGCATGATGTGCACTCGGAGGCCCAAGGAAGCCGTAAAAATGTCCAGAAGGACGCCAGGTCCAAGTGCAAATGGAGACCAGGGGAGGCCACACGAAAGTCCAGAGGGCCTCCATTCAACATGCACACAGAAGCTCGGGGAGGCTGCATGAAATGCCAGAGGGCTCCCAGGGCCAGGTGCACACGGAGACCCAGGGAAGCTGCATGAAAGCCCGGAGCTGCCTGGGAGATACATGCGCAGAGAGGCCCAGGTAGATCGCATGAAAGCCCAGAGGGATTCCAGGGCCTCGTGCGCCCAAAGGCCCTGGGAGGCTGCATGAAATGCCAGAGGTCCCCCTGGGTCATGTGTGCACTGAGACCTAGGGAGGCCACACGCAAGCCCGGAGCTTCCCAGGAGTTAAGTGCGCACAGAGTCCCAGGGAAGCCACACAAAATTCCAGAAAGATTCCAGGGCCACATGCGCACAGAGGCCTGTGGAGGCCACACAAAATCCTAGAAATTTCCCTGGTGCTACCTGAGCACAGAGGTCCAGAGCGGCCGCATGAAAGCCTGGAGGACCTGGGGGGCCAGCTGTGCATGGAGGCCCGTGGAGGCCGCATGAATGCCTGAAAGCCCCGAGGCCAGGAATAAAACGAAGCCCAGGGAAGCTGCACGAATGCCTGGAGGGGTTCCGAGGCCATGTACACATGGAGACCCTGGAGAGGTCAAACAAAACCCTGCAGGGCACCTGGCTCCACGTGCGCACACAGGTCGGTGGTGGCCACGTGAAAGTCCATTGGGCCTCTGGGGCTAAGTAAGTAATGAAGTGCAATGAGGCCACACAAAGGCCTGAGGGCCTCCGGACCCATGTGTGAACAGAGGCTTGGGAGCTCAGACAGGGGCTCCAGAGGGGCACTGGGGCCACCTGTGCACAGAGGCCCAGGGAGGCCGCTGGAAATCGCAGAGGGCTGCTGTGGACACGTGCGCATGGAGAAGCTACACGAAAGCCTGGAGGACCCCCGCGACCAGGTGTGCACGGAGGCCCAGGGAGGCCGCATGAATGCCTGGATGCTTATGGGTCCACGTACACATGGAGGCCCA
The DNA here is from genome assembly GCA_032353885.1 of Nothura maculosa. Lineage (NCBI taxonomy): Eukaryota > Metazoa > Chordata > Aves > Tinamiformes > Tinamidae > Nothura > Nothura maculosa. The sequence continues at coordinate 543,942 of JAUBOD010000036.1, read as the reverse complement.
GGGAGGCTGGATGGCCCCTTGGGACATGTGGGCATGGAGGCCCGGGGAGGCTGCACGAAAGCCCCAAGGGCTCCTGTGGCCAAGTTAACATGGGAGCTGGGGAGGCCACAGAAAAGCCCATATGGCCACTGGGGCTATGTGCGCCCTGAGGCCTGGGGAGGCCGCATGAAAGCCCAGAGTTTCTGAGAAGCTGTGTGTGCATGGAGGCCCGAGGAGGCCTCACGAGAGCTCGGAAGACCTCTAGGGACACAGGTGTATTCGTGCAGCCTGTGGGGCCACACTAAAGCCCATACGTGCGCAGGACCTACATGGCGCACAAACGCCCGGGGAGGCTGCACGAATACCTGCAGGGCTCCCAGGGCCACATGCACATGAAGGCCTGGAGAGGCCACAAAAAAGCCTGGAGGGCTCCTGGTTCCTGAGACACATGCAGGCCTGGGGAGGCTGCATGAAACTCAGAAGGCCCCTGGGGCCACATGCGCACGGAGGCCCAGGGAGGCCGCATACGTGCCCGGAGGTGCCCAGGAGCTTTGGCACATGGAACAACGGGGAGACCACACGAAGGCCCCCAGGGTCATGTGCCCCCAGAATCACATTTATATTCACTGTTTGCCTTTGGTTCCTGAATTGCCTGCAGGATGGAGGGAACTGCTCCACCATGCACGATTTATGTTGTTTACACTTTGGTCTGTGATCCATGTTCACGCTTAATGCTATGTGCTTTGAGAAACGCCCTGGGAGTCCTCTGATAGCTTTGGTCAGCGTTGGTCATCCATGGAGAGAGAAAGATGATTGTTCATCGGAAATCTTTACTGTGTTTCTGCTTTTTCTGCTTCTCAGTCAAAAATGAAATTCTTTAGAGACAAATTTTTTGAGGAATGGAGCTACATGACTGCAGATAACTTTTATTCAAGGCACAACACACATGGTTGTTTCCAAGATGCTATTTTTGTCTGTGACATCAAACCCTTGGTTTGCTACATGTTGCTAAGTGCCCTTCGCTTCAAAAACAGCTCCTCTGGTGACATCGGATGGTCCAGAGAAAGGTAAATAGAGGATGAAGTCTCAAGAGCTTGTTCTGGCAACGGTTCCTCTCCACAGGAGGCAGATAGGCAGCCAACTGAGCACAGCTGCTTGTGGAGCTGCTTGCTTTCCAGATGGTACTGATCAAGGAGATGAAAAATGGGAAAAATTGCATCAATTATTGAGCCTTGTAAAAATAATTAGCAAGGCAACATCAGGCAAATGGGCAGACGGGGAGAAAAACAGCTGCCAAAGCATAGGAAGATAGGACCCAACCTGAGACAGAAATGGGTAAGAAGCAAAACGGGTACGATGCCTCTTTAATCACCTCCTATGGAGAGATGAAAAATTAATGTATGAGCTTTGTATGTCACAGCCGTACAATGCAGAGGGACAACTCCTTGTTTAAACTGTCCATTTTCAGCTTCCACCTAAGATTTCTGCAGATAAAATGCCATTTTCATGCCTTCTTTGTTCACAGATGTTACCATAGTGGGGAGAGGCAAGAAGAGCTCGTACAAATATTTGCTAAGAAGGAGATGGATTTCCTGGCTTTTCCCATCTCAGTCACGCTATAAAGGAACTGGTCAGAGTGCTGGTCATTCCTGATTTCCAAATGACAGGAAAAAAATTCTGTTAGGCTTTATTTTTCTCCTTTCTACACTTCCCTCCAGAGCCACCAGCCAGCACGTGGATGATTTTTGCCCTGTAATGCTGTGATTTGTGGGCAAAAATGTCCACTGCGATAAAAGGATATAGTTAATAAGCTTTAACAGCGAGCCCCTGATGGGTATTGAACGTAACCTTGCTGTCTCTGGGGATTTCGCAGTGATGCCCATTCATATTTTTCAGTCTTTGACTTCACAGAGCCGTTATTCTCCCAGAGCTGAATTCATGGAGCCATTATCCTCCTGGATTTATTTCCTACGAGAAATCTTCCAGGCAGTTCTGTCCAGAGTAGTGCTCTCTCCTCCTCCTGGAGAGCTGCATCTGACTGCTTTACAACCTGCCTCTCTGCAGTCGCTTCCAGAGAGCATTTTCTACATGGCCGGAACAGATTCTTTTTAATAAATTGTGTATAATACATGCAGACAGTGTAGAAGTTACAACCAGCTTGCACATTAAAGGAAGTAAGTGTCAGCTGACAATGCAGGACATTGTCCTTCTTTCAGGATAACCTGCTATAAAGCATGGAAAATCCCTGCAGGCTGCAACCCTGTTGCAGCCCCGTATTTTGAGCATTTGCAGTTTGCAGAAGCGCTGACCTGCCTCTTCCTTTCAGAGACAGCCAGCTACACATATGTAGTAGAGGGTGATTCAGTCATGCCTGATAAGATCTAACAGAGCTCTTCATTGAAGTAAATAAACAAGTAGCAGCAGAAGTGTGCTGGCTGTCTTTACTCGAGCACTGTTGCCTCTCGGTAATGGAACATTTGAGGGAAACTTCTGGGGAATTTTCACATGTGCAATCAGAGCTGCTGACTCCTCACTCAGAACAGAGAAAAACACCATATTCAGAATCAGTTTTCTCACTGTAGCTATTTGTTTTCAATGGCTTCTTCCTCTTATTTTTTTTTTCTGTGGTACATAAGGCAACTGATTTTAGTTTTCTGCTAAAAGACTGTTCTGAAGGGAAGAATGAGGAGTTCTGCTGGACAATTCACGCTCAATATCTTCTCCTGATGCTGCCAGCATGGAAGACAACCACTTTCCCCTGCACCACAACAGTGCAAGTACAGATGACTGGGCTCTGCACAGTATTCACTGATTCCTATCTAAAAGCTGACTGTGTGGGTATATATGTAGCCATGAGGAAAAAGCTGCTTTATGTGTATTAAGCACAGGAACAAAAAGGAGTGCTAGTCCTGACACTGATGGATATGACCTTCTAGCACAGGGAAATCACAAGTAGAGCGCATGGGAACAAGCAGTAGCAATCAACACAGCACTGACGGAAGAGAAGAATGATAAATAAATAATGTGCATGGAGGAATAGTCGGGGCATCACTTGAGTGGTCTCTAAGTGGGTGCTAGTGCTAGAGCTGTTAGGGCTGACATTAAAAGCCCAGGTGGCATCATGAGGAGGGTGGCTTTATGACAGGGCCTTCATCTAGCTCCAGGGTGGGAACTCGTGAGAGAGATAAGTAACAGGCTGGGAAAAGGCAAAGAAAGAGAAAAGCTTCTGTAAAAGAAGTCTGAGGAAGAGGAAGGATATATTTTTAGCATCAAAAGGCCTGTGAATTTCTTTTCTTTCACCACAAAAAGAATCATATTTGTCATAGCTAAATACATTTTTGTTGGGGGCTTTTGCAGATTGGGGGAGAGGAACGTCCCTTTTCTTTGCAAACTTTTCCTCAGAGTTGAGTGAGCGTCTGGGTTCCTCAGCGTCCCAAAGGACCCAAGAGACAAGCAGGTGGGTGGCTGCGTGGCCGCCACAGAGGCAGGCAGGAAGTGCCCCCAGTAGGGGCTCCTCAGGGTTGTGTGTCATCTGTCTCGGGGGACTTGAAATATTTTGGGGACCTGACTGATGGGATTCATGTCCAGTAAGCAGAGAATTTTGATAGGAAGCCGTTGGCTCCACTCTGCTTTTATCCTGCCTTAGCAGTCTGCATTGCTGCGGATAGTCTCTGATAGAATCCCAGAATTCCAGAATTCCAGAATCCCAGAATGGTTGAGGTTGGAAGGGACCTATAGAGATCATCCAGTCCAACCCCCTGTTCCAGCAGGCACCTAGAGCAGGTGGCACAGGGCGGCATCCAGGCAGGTTTGGAGACCTCCAGAGAAGGAGACTCCACAACCTCCCTGGGCAGCCTGTTCCACTGCTCTGGCACCCTCACAGTGCAGAAGTTCCCCCTCAGCTGCAGGTGGAACTGCCTGGATTTCAACTTACACCCATTACCCCTTGTCCTGTCACTAGTCACCACTGAGAAGAGCTTGGCCCCTTCCTCCCTACATTCCCCCTTTCTGTCCTTATACATATTAATCAGATCCCCTCTCAGCCTTCTCTTCCCAAATTTGAAATAAAATGAAGAGTTTGAAGTATTGCAGCCCATGGAGCCCTGTGCTGCAGGGCTGGCACAGGGTTGTCCATGGCAGCCTCTGTGCGGTTCAGCAAGCACACACTCTTTAATCAGAGTTGAAGCTCGTCCTCCCCAGCAAATCAACTGCCTCAAGATCTGGTCTCTCAAGCTCCTTGCAAAGCAAATGGAGATCCCCGTTGGTCTCCAAAGAAAGAGAGCTGCTTTCTCACTGCACAGATAGCAGGCTGAAATGAGACGAGGAGGAAAGACCATCGCTGCTGACGTGAGTGTAGAGAGTTTCGCTTCTTTGGTGCTGTGTTTCTTGCTGCTAATTCTTTAAAATTTTTCTTTCCAGAAGTACAATTTTATGCTCCCCATGTTGGAAATGAGTTACACCATGCATTGTGGTGTTAGCCCTCTAGCAAATATCTGTATTTTGGTCAAGGACAGCAAGTGGCTTCCACGTATCTTGACATCTTCACTGGCTACCCCAGATGATTTCATTCTCCAAGTCACGCAAAGCAATCTGGCCTAGCACCGTGTTTGCTGATATTACCACGCTGCATCTTGTACGTACGTATCTGAAACTGCTGCTCGTGAGAAGGGGCTGCCCAAATTTACCAAATTTCCCGCTCAGTTTCTAGATGTGACTTTGCCAAGCCCCACTTAGTCAGCTTGCCAGTGCTGTGCGTGGAGTCAGTGGCACCATCCTTGTCCTGGTGTCCTCGGTAGCGCTGCGGAACAGCCTCACGCTGCCTTGGACCTCTGCTACCTACACGTGCCTGCAAGTGTCTTGGGTAACAGGGGAAACCAGACAGGTAAGGAGGGGACACGTACGTGTCCCCTCCTTACCTGTCTGGTTTCCCCTGTTACCCAAGACACTTGCAGGCACGTGTAGGTAGCAGAGGTCCAAGGCAGCGTGAGGCTGTTCCGCAGCGCTACCGAGGACACCAGGACAAGGATGGTGCCACTGACTCCACGCACAGCACTGGCAAGCTGACTAAGTGGGGCTTGGCAAAGTCACATCTAGAAACTGAGCGGGAAATTTGGTAAATTTGGGCAGCCCCTTCTCACGAGCAGCAGTTTCAGATACGTACGTACAAGATGCAGCGTGGTAATATCAGCAAACACGGTGCTAGGCCAGATTGCTTTGCGTGACTTGGAGAATGAAATCATCTGGGGTAGCCAGTGAAGATGTCAAGATACGTGGAAGCCACTTGCTGTCCTTGACCAAAATACAGATATTTGCTAGAGGGCTAACACCACAATGCATGGTGTAACTCATTTCCAACATGGGGAGCATAAAATTGTACTTCTGGAAAGAAAAATTTTAAAGAATTAGCAGCAAGAAACACAGCACCAAAGAAGCGAAACTCTCTACACTCACGTCAGCAGCGATGGTCTTTCCTCCTCGTCTCATTTCAGCCTGCTATCTGTGCAGTGAGAAAGCAGCTCTCTTTCTTTGGAGACCAACGGGGATCTCCATTTGCTTTGCAAGGAGCTTGAGAGACCAGATCTTGAGGCAGTTGATTTGCTGGGGAGGACGAGCTTCAACTCTGATTAAAGAGTGTGTGCTTGCTGAACCGCACAGAGGCTGCCATGGACAACCCTGTGCCAGCCCTGCAGCACAGGGCTCCATGGGCTGCAATACTTCAAACTCTTCATTTTATTTCAAATTTGGGAAGAGAAGGCTGAGAGGGGATCTGATTAATATGTATAAGGACAGAAAGGGGGAATGTAGGGAGGAAGGGGCCAAGCTCTTCTCAGTGGTGACTAGTGACAGGACAAGGGGTAATGGGTGTAAGTTGAAATCCAGGCAGTTCCACCTGCAGCTGAGGGGGAACTTCTGCACTGTGAGGGTGCCAGAGCAGTGGAACAGGCTGCCCAGGGAGGTTGTGGAGTCTCCTTCTCTGGAGGTCTCCAAACCTGCCTGGATGCCGCCCTGTGCCACCTGCTCTAGGTGCCTGCTGGAACAGGGGGTTGGACTGGATGATCTCTATAGGTCCCTTCCAACCTCAACCATTCTGGGATTCTGGAATTCTGGAATTCTGGGATTCTATCAGAGACTATCCGCAGCAATGCAGACTGCTAAGGCAGGATAAAAGCAGAGTGGAGCCAACGGCTTCCTATCAAAATTCTCTGCTTACTGGACATGAATCCCATCAGTCAGGTCCCCAAAATATTTCAAGTCCCCCGAGACAGATGACACACAACCCTGAGGAGCCCCTACTGGGGGCACTTCCTGCCTGCCTCTGTGGCGGCCACGCAGCCACCCACCTGCTTGTCTCTTGGGTCCTTTGGGACGCTGAGGAACCCAGACGCTCACTCAACTCTGAGGAAAAGTTTGCAAAGAAAAGGGACGTTCCTCTCCCCCAATCTGCAAAAGCCCCCAACAAAAATGTATTTAGCTATGACAAATATGATTCTTTTTGTGGTGAAAGAAAAGAAATTCACAGGCCTTTTGATGCTAAAAATATATCCTTCCTCTTCCTCAGACTTCTTTTACAGAAGCTTTTCTCTTTCTTTGCCTTTTCCCAGCCTGTTACTTATCTCTCTCACGAGTTCCCACCCTGGAGCTAGATGAAGGCCCTGTCATAAAGCCACCCTCCTCATGATGCCACCTGGGCTTTTAATGTCAGCCCTAACAGCTCTAGCACTAGCACCCACTTAGAGACCACTCAAGTGATGCCCCGACTATTCCTCCATGCACATTATTTATTTATCATTCTTCTCTTCCGTCAGTGCTGTGTTGATTGCTACTGCTTGTTCCCATGCGCTCTACTTGTGATTTCCCTGTGCTAGAAGGTCATATCCATCAGTGTCAGGACTAGCACTCCTTTTTGTTCCTGTGCTTAATACACATAAAGCAGCTTTTTCCTCATGGCTACATATATACCCACACAGTCAGCTTTTAGATAGGAATCAGTGAATACTGTGCAGAGCCCAGTCATCTGTACTTGCACTGTTGTGGTGCAGGGGAAAGTGGTTGTCTTCCATGCTGGCAGCATCAGGAGAAGATATTGAGCGTGAATTGTCCAGCAGAACTCCTCATTCTTCCCTTCAGAACAGTCTTTTAGCAGAAAACTAAAATCAGTTGCCTTATGTACCACAGAAAAAAAAAATAAGAGGAAGAAGCCATTGAAAACAAATAGCTACAGTGAGAAAACTGATTCTGAATATGGTGTTTTTCTCTGTTCTGAGTGAGGAGTCAGCAGCTCTGATTGCACATGTGAAAATTCCCCAGAAGTTTCCCTCAAATGTTCCATTACCGAGAGGCAACAGTGCTCGAGTAAAGACAGCCAGCACACTTCTGCTGCTACTTGTTTATTTACTTCAATGAAGAGCTCTGTTAGATCTTATCAGGCATGACTGAATCACCCTCTACTACATATGTGTAGCTGGCTGTCTCTGAAAGGAAGAGGCAGGTCAGCGCTTCTGCAAACTGCAAATGCTCAAAATACGGGGCTGCAACAGGGTTGCAGCCTGCAGGGATTTTCCATGCTTTATAGCAGGTTATCCTGAAAGAAGGACAATGTCCTGCATTGTCAGCTGACACTTACTTCCTTTAATGTGCAAGCTGGTTGTAACTTCTACACTGTCTGCATGTATTATACACAATTTATTAAAAAGAATCTGTTCCGGCCATGTAGAAAATGCTCTCTGGAAGCGACTGCAGAGAGGCAGGTTGTAAAGCAGTCAGATGCAGCTCTCCAGGAGGAGGAGAGAGCACTACTCTGGACAGAACTGCCTGGAAGATTTCTCGTAGGAAATAAATCCAGGAGGATAATGGCTCCATGAATTCAGCTCTGGGAGAATAACGGCTCTGTGAAGTCAAAGACTGAAAAATATGAATGGGCATCACTGCGAAATCCCCAGAGACAGCAAGGTTACGTTCAATACCCATCAGGGGCTCGCTGTTAAAGCTTATTAACTATATCCTTTTATCGCAGTGGACATTTTTGCCCACAAATCACAGCATTACAGGGCAAAAATCATCCACGTGCTGGCTGGTGGCTCTGGAGGGAAGTGTAGAAAGGAGAAAAATAAAGCCTAACAGAATTTTTTTCCTGTCATTTGGAAATCAGGAATGACCAGCACTCTGACCAGTTCCTTTATAGCGTGACTGAGATGGGAAAAGCCAGGAAATCCATCTCCTTCTTAGCAAATATTTGTACGAGCTCTTCTTGCCTCTCCCCACTATGGTAACATCTGTGAACAAAGAAGGCATGAAAATGGCATTTTATCTGCAGAAATCTTAGGTGGAAGCTGAAAATGGACAGTTTAAACAAGGAGTTGTCCCTCTGCATTGTACGGCTGTGACATACAAAGCTCATACATTAATTTTTCATCTCTCCATAGGAGGTGATTAAAGAGGCATCGTACCCGTTTTGCTTCTTACCCATTTCTGTCTCAGGTTGGGTCCTATCTTCCTATGCTTTGGCAGCTGTTTTTCTCCCCGTCTGCCCATTTGCCTGATGTTGCCTTGCTAATTATTTTTACAAGGCTCAATAATTGATGCAATTTTTCCCATTTTTCATCTCCTTGATCAGTACCATCTGGAAAGCAAGCAGCTCCACAAGCAGCTGTGCTCAGTTGGCTGCCTATCTGCCTCCTGTGGAGAGGAACCGTTGCCAGAACAAGCTCTTGAGACTTCATCCTCTATTTACCTTTCTCTGGACCATCCGATGTCACCAGAGGAGCTGTTTTTGAAGCGAAGGGCACTTAGCAACATGTAGCAAACCAAGGGTTTGATGTCACAGACAAAAATAGCATCTTGGAAACAACCATGTGTGTTGTGCCTTGAATAAAAGTTATCTGCAGTCATGTAGCTCCATTCCTCAAAAAATTTGTCTCTAAAGAATTTCATTTTTGACTGAGAAGCAGAAAAAGCAGAAACACAGTAAAGATTTCCGATGAACAATCATCTTTCTCTCTCCATGGATGACCAACGCTGACCAAAGCTATCAGAGGACTCCCAGGGCGTTTCTCAAAGCACATAGCATTAAGCGTGAACATGGATCACAGACCAAAGTGTAAACAACATAAATCGTGCATGGTGGAGCAGTTCCCTCCATCCTGCAGGCAATTCAGGAACCAAAGGCAAACAGTGAATATAAATGTGATTCTGGGGGCACATGACCCTGGGGGCCTTCGTGTGGTCTCCCCGTTGTTCCATGTGCCAAAGCTCCTGGGCACCTCCGGGCACGTATGCGGCCTCCCTGGGCCTCCGTGCGCATGTGGCCCCAGGGGCCTTCTGAGTTTCATGCAGCCTCCCCAGGCCTGCATGTGTCTCAGGAACCAGGAGCCCTCCAGGCTTTTTTGTGGCCTCTCCAGGCCTTCATGTGCATGTGGCCCTGGGAGCCCTGCAGGTATTCGTGCAGCCTCCCCGGGCGTTTGTGCGCCATGTAGGTCCTGCGCACGTATGGGCTTTAGTGTGGCCCCACAGGCTGCACGAATACACCTGTGTCCCTAGAGGTCTTCCGAGCTCTCGTGAGGCCTCCTCGGGCCTCCATGCACACACAGCTTCTCAGAAACTCTGGGCTTTCATGCGGCCTCCCCAGGCCTCAGGGCGCACATAGCCCCAGTGGCCATATGGGCTTTTCTGTGGCCTCCCCAGCTCCCATGTTAACTTGGCCACAGGAGCCCTTGGGGCTTTCGTGCAGCCTCCCCGGGCCTCCATGCCCACATGTCCCAAGGGGCCATCCAGCCTCCCTGGGCCTCCATGTGTACGTGGACCCATAAGCATCCAGGCATTCATGCGGCCTCCCTGGGCCTCCGTGCACACCTGGTCGCGGGGGTCCTCCAGGCTTTCGTGTAGCTTCTCCATGCGCACGTGTCCACAGCAGCCCTCTGCGATTTCCAGCGGCCTCCCTGGGCCTCTGTGCACAGGTGGCCCCAGTGCCCCTCTGGAGCCCCTGTCTGAGCTCCCAAGCCTCTGTTCACACATGGGTCCGGAGGCCCTCAGGCCTTTGTGTGGCCTCATTGCACTTCATTACTTACTTAGCCCCAGAGGCCCAATGGACTTTCACGTGGCCACCACCGACCTGTGTGCGCACGTGGAGCCAGGTGCCCTGCAGGGTTTTGTTTGACCTCTCCAGGGTCTCCATGTGTACATGGCCTCGGAACCCCTCCAGGCATTCGTGCAGCTTCCCTGGGCTTCGTTTTATTCCTGGCCTCGGGGCTTTCAGGCATTCATGCGGCCTCCACGGGCCTCCATGCACAGCTGGCCCCCCAGGTCCTCCAGGCTTTCATGCGGCCGCTCTGGACCTCTGTGCTCAGGTAGCACCAGGGAAATTTCTAGGATTTTGTGTGGCCTCCACAGGCCTCTGTGCGCATGTGGCCCTGGAATCTTTCTGGAATTTTGTGTGGCTTCCCTGGGACTCTGTGCGCACTTAACTCCTGGGAAGCTCCGGGCTTGCGTGTGGCCTCCCTAGGTCTCAGTGCACACATGACCCAGGGGGACCTCTGGCATTTCATGCAGCCTCCCAGGGCCTTTGGGCGCACGAGGCCCTGGAATCCCTCTGGGCTTTCATGCGATCTACCTGGGCCTCTCTGCGCATGTATCTCCCAGGCAGCTCCGGGCTTTCATGCAGCTTCCCTGGGTCTCCGTGTGCACCTGGCCCTGGGAGCCCTCTGGCATTTCATGCAGCCTCCCCGAGCTTCTGTGTGCATGTTGAATGGAGGCCCTCTGGACTTTCGTGTGGCCTCCCCTGGTCTCCATTTGCACTTGGACCTGGCGTCCTTCTGGACATTTTTACGGCTTCCTTGGGCCTCCGAGTGCACATCATGCCAGGGTTCTCCAGGCTTTCATGCTGCCTCACGGGGCCTCCATGCACACATGGCCCCAGTGTCCATCCTGGATTTCATGCGCCCTCCTGAGGCCTTCGTGTGCACATGGCCCTGGAAGCCCTCTGGGCTTTCATGTGTCCTCCCAGGTTCTCCATGCGTACGTGCCTCCAGGGTCTCTGTGAGCATTCGTGCGGCCTCCCCGGGCCTCCGTGTGCACCTGGCCCCGAGGGCCCTCCAGTCATTAGTGAGGCCTCCTTGGGACTGTGTGCGCATATCGAGCTGGGGGCCCTCTGGGCTTTTGTTTTGCCTTCCCAGGCCTCCATGTGCACGTGGCCCTGGAAGCCCTATGGGCTTTCGTGTAGCATCCCTGGGCCTTGATGTCCACACGGCCCCAAGGGCCTTCCACACTTTTGTGCTGCTTCCCCAGGACTCTGTGCGCACATGATCCAGGGGGACCTCTGGGCTTCCGTGCGGCCCCTCCAGGCCTCTGTTCACACGAGGCCTTGGGATCCCTCTCGGGTTTCATACGCTCTACCAGGGCCTCCATGCCCACGTAGCTGCTGGGCACCTCCAGACTTTCATGCTGCTTCCCTGGGCCTCCACACGCACGTCACTCAGGGAGTCCTCCGTGTTTGTGCTGCCTCCCCAGGCTCCACGTGCATGTGACCTCCGGGGTCCTTTGGCCTTTTGTGCAACCTCCCCCTGCGTCGGCGCATACACAGGTTCTGGGCACCTGCAGGCTTTTGTGTCCCCCCCTGCCTATGGGTATACCTGGCCTCGAGGGTCCTCTGTGTTTTCTGTGCACTTTCCTTGGGCCTCCATGCGCATGTCGTCCCAGGGTCCCTCTGCACGGGCCTTAGTGCACCCGTGGCCCAGGGACCCTCCAGGCTTCCATGAGGCCCCCCAAGTCCCTGTGCACAGGTGGCCTTTGGGGCCCTCTGGGCATTTGTGGAACTTCCCCAGGCCTCCATGTGCACGTCATGCTGGGGGCACTCTGACTCTTGTACGGCCTCCCAGGGCCGCACTCCTCGGCATCTCCAGGCTTTCTTGTGCCCTCTGCTGGCCTCGATGTGCACCTGGCCCCAAGGGTCCTCTGCTGTTTCGGGCGCCTTCCTTGGGCTCCATGTGCACATGGCCCTGGGCACCCTCCGGGCTTCTGTTCAGTCTCCTGGGCCTCCGTGCGCACATGATCCTGGAGTCACTATGGGCTTTTGTGCGGTGTTCCCGGGCCTCCCAGGGCCACTGCATGTACACGGGCCTGGGGGCATCCAGGCTTTTATGCGGCCTCCTGTGGCCTCTGTGTGCACGTGGCCCCCAGGGCCTTCTGGGCTTTCATGCAGCCTCCCTGGGACTCCGTGCGCATGAGGCACCAACGGCCCTCCGGTCTTTCGTGTAACCCCTTCCATAGCAGGGGTTATTTGGGGGTAGCCCCTCCCATTTGGGGGCAGGATGCCCCATAACAGGGGCTATTTGGGGGCAGGACCCCCCATTTGGGGGCAGGACACCCCATAGAGGGGCTGTTTGGGGGCAGGCCTCCCATTTGGGGGCAGGACGTGCCATAGCAGGGGCTATTTGGAGGCAGGACCCCCCATCTGGGGACAGGACACCTCACAGAAGGGGCTGTTGGGGCACAGGACCCCCCATTTGAGGGCAGGACACCCCACAGTAGTGGCTATGTGGGGGCAAGACCCCGCATTTGGGGACAGGACATCCCATAGCAGAGGCTATTTGGGGACAGGACACTCCATTTGGGGGCAGGACACCCCATAGGAGGGGCTATGTGGGGGCAGGACCCCCCATTTGGGGGCAGGACACCCTATAGCAGGGGCTGTTCGGGGACAGTCCCCTCCATTTGGGGGCAGGATAACCCATAGCAGGGGCTATTGGGGGCAGGACCCCCCATTTGGGGGCAGGACACCCCATAGCAGGGGCTGTTTGGGATCAGTCCCCTCCATTTGGGGACAGGACACTCCATTTGGGGGCAGGACACCCTATAGAGGGGCTGTTTGGGATCAGTCCCCTCCATTTGGGGACAGGACACTCCATTTGGGGGCAGGACACCCCATAGAAGGGGCTGTTTGGGGACAAGACCCCCCATTTGGGGGCAGGACCCTCCGTTTGGGGGCAGGACGCAGCACATGGCGGGGGGGG
>JAUBOD010000036.1:506058-521837 GCA_032353885.1 Nothura maculosa | reverse complement strand
GCAGCAGCGAGGGGCTGGTCAGCGTCGCGGCAGGAAGGGCCCGAGCTCTGCAGGTTCCAGAGCACCTGGGAAGGGCGGCGCGCTCGCGAGGCCTCCGCACGCCCCCAACCCTCCGCCCAGCCGCGCGCACGGGCGGAACCGGCAGGCGCCGCGGCCAGCTCCAAAAGAGAGTGAGTTGGAAATGAAGGGAAAGGGGGCTCAGCACTGCCATGTTCATCGCTTCAGAGCATTGCCTAGCACTCACTGTGCCGCGTTGGGGAACGGGCAGCATCAAAACTGCGAGCCTGGGAAAACATGTCTTTTTTTCTCCTCCCAAATTTTACACGGTTTGGGGAAAAGTGCACTGGAAAACGACATATCTAGCTTTCTGACTTTGGGCTTTTTGTTGCTAAATTTAGAAGATATCACAACTATTTATCACCTGTAATCATGGTCACTATCCCAGGATTTTAACCGTCTTGGACTGCGTTTTCATAGGCTCTGCTGCTCCAGAATCCCTCCGCTTCTTAATCTCACCAAATTGGATTGAGACCCTCTAGTCAGACAATAAAACATGCACAATGGCAACATCCAAAAATTCTTTTTTTCTAGTTAGCAAAGAAGAGCTGGACAATTTTAAGCACAGCTTATTAATGCTTCAGGACTGAGGCCTGACCAAAGAATGATTTAAATACTGATCAACTCTGAACAAAGTTGATTCCTGCAGCATGTGCAAAATCCTGCACCTTTCCCACGCGCTTCTTGCTGGCGTTTGCCACTGCCATGTCAAAAGATGCCGATGCCGCCAAAGCAGGGAATGTTGGGGTGATGTGCTTCATGCCCCAGACTGCCAGCTGAACCACAGCGTTCCAGAAGCAGATGCAGAAGGGTGGGATGATCAAGAGGGGCTGAGGCAGCCCAGAACAGAGCAGGACAGCTCTGCCTTCGCTCCTGGATTACCACGGGGCTCCAAGCCATTTGTGCATGTGTGCTGATGGACACAGAGTAAAGCAGGTCTGGCAACACTGAAATAAGCAATCAGGAAAAAAAAAAAAAGGAATAAAAAAAGAAAAAGGCTCTGGAGTCAGACAGCTTGTGGAAATAATCAGGGCCCGGAAGCCGTTTATTTCAGAACTTGGTATTGTGCACATCAAAAATTGGGCATCTTGATTAGTGTTTACAATGATCACAGCATTACTGGACAGTGGGACACAACTCTGCAACATAGATATTTAAAAATAAATAAATAGAAGGTTAAAGAAAAATATCATCTGCCATGGGACAGTACCCCACCCTGAAGAAACACCTCCTGCCAATAAAGGCTCCTGTTTTCCAGTATCTCCCACTTTATCCAAAGCCAGACTGGTAAGCGTGTGCCTTTGTAATTCACATTTTAACCCCAGAAATGATGCATTGCCCCTGGGACAGAGAGAGAGAGATGTGGGAGAATATAAATCAGGTCAGAAAGACCTGGTCTGTAAAGGGACCCATTCCTGAGACCTGGTAACTCAGCACATGGTATAGGAAGGTAACACGGAATCAAAGCCAGGCCCTGCAGCCAGGGAAGGGCAGGGAATAAAAGGACTCAGGAGTAAAGAACAGGGCAAACTGGCAGAGGGATGGAAGGAGCAGTGTTATAAGAGGACATCATCCTCAGACATATTAACATTTTGATAGGTGTCTTAGAGAGCTAGAAAGTTTAGTTACCTAGATCTAGAATTCTTTTTTTCCCTACAGGTCACCCTGTTTGGGATGAAAAGGGAAGGGCAAAACAGAGCTGTGCAGGCCCCAGGTCCAGGTCCTGCCCTTCTGGGGCAGAGGTGGATGTCTGGCAGCAGTTTGGGCTCCCCCCATGGCTGGTGGCACCACGATATACGGGTGCCCACGTCCAAGGTCTGCACCCCAGCGCCTGGCTGGCACCACGGAGCTGTCCAGAGGACCCCTCTCCTGGCTGGATGCTCGATACCTTTGGTGCCAAACGATGCTTTGCAGGGACTAACTCGAGGTTCACTTCAGGACTGAGTACTGCCCCTTTCATAAGGGAGGGCTGCCGGTGCTCAGAGGCCTCGGGGCACCCGCAGCGACCACACACCTGGGATCAACGGGCACGGTACGCACAAGGGCACGGCAGTCCAAGGGCAGCTCACGACAACAGACACGGACCTCACCCGCCTGCTTTTGTGAACACGGTCAAGCTAGAGCAACGAAACCGGCTATTCATTATATTAATTTATATAACAGCATAAATAATTGCTCTACAATACACTGTACGTATCTGGTACATTATCTAAGCATGGTTATTAGCTTCACACAAAAGTCAAGCTTACCTCAAAAATAATATTAATAACATAATAGAAAAGTTAAAATCAAACACCACATCACTGTTTCACTGTTATATTCCACTCTTGTCCTTTGACATCCCCGCGCTCAACTCACGAGGGCATGCAAAGCACAGACATGGCAAAGGAAGGTCCAGAGGAAGGAAAGGCTGGGGTATAAATACAGAGTGTTTCAGACTGCAGAGGGTCACAAGGGCTTGGTCTGCATGCAGAGATGTGAGCGAGGGTTCAGGGAGAGCCGGGCAGCAGCGATGCTCACTCAGCTGCCAGCCCTGGGTTTGTTCACAGCCCTAGAAGGGTCATCAGTCAGAAACGTGCGAGCCCAAGGCCCTCCTCACCGCCACCTCACCAGCGGCAGATACAGGACAGAAGCTGTGGGCTGGCAGCCCACGGGCACTGTGGTCTCCACTGCACTGCCTCGGTCACAGTGAAGCAGAGCACATGGTGCTGTCAAGGCTCCCTCGTCCAGGGTAAGGCACTTGGTGGACCTGCCTGGGTGGCTTTAAACCACGTCTAACTCTGGGCTGATGGGCAGTGTGACCCTGCACGGGCAGAGCAGCCACGGGCACTGCGAGGGCCACGCTGGCCTGGAGCAGACTTGATTTCACCCTAACAACCCCCAGCTCACCCCCAGGGTCACACTTATGCAGTGGGATTCTTCCCTGCCCCATGATGGGTCCTGTTCCTTGGTACAGACACCAGCATGAGGCCAGTGTTCAAAAGGAGCACCTGAAATTCTCCAGCACTGCTGAATTAAGGTGTTTGTTTGCTCTGGCTTGCAAGGGCAGGAGATTCCTTGATGCCAAAGCTGCATTTGGCACCCACAGGTTATACACGGCTCTGTGGTCTCAAATAGGGCCCAGCAACGTGAAAATGAGAAGCTCAAAGCACCAATCAAGTGGATCTGGACAGTTTTGCATCAGCATTTTGAGCAAGTCACCAGCCCTTTGTCAGCTGTTATCCTCAGCAGAAAGAAATAGAACCCAGGTGTCACAAAGCTTAGACCGGTGGCACCGGGCTTGCACCAGAACAACTGAGCTGCCAGGGTAGATTGGCTTCTGCTGAACCTCTGCAGAGGCAGCGACAGGCACAGGAGAGACGGCCTAGGTAACTGTTGGGTTATTTCCTAGCTGAACTTCATCTCCAAGTTGTTAAGTTGGCAAAGCACCTTAGGGAAGCGACACAGCACAGCCCGTTTAGAACAGCAGAATCGGCGCTGAAATTGCATATGGCATTAAGAGCCTCAGTGAAGGGAGGGGTGGTTGATTTATCTAGAGAACCCTCTTTTCCAGCAGCTTTCAACAGCAGATAACAGATAATAAACCTTCTACAGGCCAGACTACCCAAGTAAGGGGAGGTTCTAGAGACACAATTGCCTCGGATTTGGTGCTAGCTGTCAGCAGTCACCAGACCCCCACGTCCCACTGCAACACATTTGCTTTTGAGGTGCTGATTTTCCTTCTGCTGCCTGTTTCTGGAAGTGGCAGCACCAACATGCTGAGGCACCACGGAGTGGAAGACCAAGTTGACCTGAGCAAAGGCAGCAGCTTCTTTGGCACGGGAAGTCAGCCACACACCAATATCTGGTTTGTCATTGCTTTCCTTTTGAAGCTTTTACTACTGAGCAGCTGAAAAGGTCTTCAGCTATAAGACCCTCAGCAAAGCACCATGGTCTCAATAATGCAGCTTGGCTATAGCACAAGTAGCTTTCTAAGGTTCTGATATGCAACATTAGTGTAACTTGCAAGTATACTTCATTTGTATTAATTTGCATAATGCAAAAGACAAATTGATTCCCTGCTTGCATGCAGACTGTAACAGCGCTCTCAGCTGAAGAGATTTAAGCTCTAAGTATAGATCTGCACTTGCTGTGCAAACAGAATTACAGTATTTCTGAGCATTATTACTCACTCACAGCACAAACTCGCCCCTGTGGGAAGGGCTACCAGCTGCCTGTGTCTGGTTCCTTGGGGACACCCCCCCATCTATCACAGCAGAGCTTGGCAGGAAAAAGACCAGGAGAAGCAATCAGGCCTAGCAGAAGGCTCTGACATTTCACAGCAAAACGGCATGCAAGGTGCTCAACCCCAGGGCTCAAAGACAGGTCGTGCCAAGATTCAAAGGAATAGAAGATGGAAGGAAAACAGCTGCTCAGAACAGGCATGTGGGCACATGAAACGGGACCAAGAGAAACCCGACACGGCCTTGCCTTCCAGCTCGGGCAAGCCAAGTGTCTGGAGAGTCTGGCAAGCATGCTGGAAGGAGCTGTCCCCGTGGGCTTCCTTGCTACTGGACAGGAAAACAGGGACAGATTAAAAAAATAGAAAAATAAAGCTCATTGCCATTAGAAATCAGTCATGATATTAATTTAAAAGCACCTATTAGAGCATAAGGTGACCATGACAGTAAGAGCCTGTCAGTGGCTCATAGCCCTCCCTCTTGCAGCAGCCTCAACATACCCTCCTGAACAGGAGAGCCCTCTCACCAGCAGAGCAGCACTAGGGCAGAGCTCCTCTCCACAAGGGCAGCTTGTTACCAGTTCACATGCGAAAAGCGTTTGTCAACCCAAGCAATGGCAGAAGGCAAAGACCTGGGTCTTTTCCTACAATTAACATTGTGGGGAAACCCCAAAAGCATTCAGGTAGGAACAAAGGGGAGGAATCCCCTCAAATAGGGGTATTTCACTGACTGGACATAACGGCTCAGTGTGCGGCATGTTTGGAGAAGGGCAGAGCTGGCAGTGGGTTTTGCCCCTGGGTTATTTCATTAGGTGGTTTGGTCTAAATCGCTTGTAAAAGCAGATGAGCCGAGACAAAACAGTGTTGGAAGGACAGCTGCGGTGAGGAGGTCTCTGGAGAACGAAAACAAGCAATCCCTGCACTGCAGGACAGCTGAGCAAGCAGCACTAACCACCTATTTACTGCCATTTTTTTAATGCCACTTTGCATCTTTTCACCAGTTTGCTGCTGTCCTGAGCAAGGCACCCACACACTCTGCAGGACACCGGAGTGTTTTCACGTACAGGAAACAGGATTTTTAAGGTGCATTCCTATTATATCTCCTAAGGAATAAAGAGCGGGGCCGGACTGACTGCGCACGTCTTCAGCCCGGGGCTGAGCATCTCGTCCCCTTCTGCCTTTTTTTTCCCCTCCTGTCTAGACAGACTCCCATGGCTCCCCGCAGCATTTATTTTATAAAAAAATCTCTTGATTCCAAAAGCTTCCATCTACTGTGAAATAGGACACAGTGGTTATTGTTTAGCATTCTGAAAGTCCAAGAATGAAACAAGAACAAAAACCCTTGGGCTGAGCTGGAAGACAAACCTTTTGGGTCAAGGCTGGTTGCTAGAGGGGAGTAACCAGACTCCCTAAACTCCAAACAGGGAGTTACTAGAAGGGAGGAACCAGACTGCAAATGTTGGCTCCCTTCTCGGGGAGGAAGGTAGACTGTTTTCAGAGCAGCAATTGTTCATGAGCACCACAGCTGAGAAAGATGTTCCATTTGCTTAGAAGTGGATATAGCAGTTCTTAAGGCACGAGTAAAAATGTGCTCCAAGAAAGGGTATATAAGGAAAGCCAATTTTGGAGTCTGCTTCCTAAGCCAGGTGCTAACTCAGAGGCAAGACAGCTCTTTGTCCAGGAGCTGCACCTTGCCCGGGATGCACTCAGCTCTCAGTGCTACAGTTCTGCTTTCACAGTGCTTACTGGTTGGACAAACAACAATGACAGGCTACGAAGTATCTGTTGTTTCCTTGGGGAAAAAACAAAAACCTTGTTATCTCATCAGCATCTGCAGGATCCCGTAGTGCTTGAACCTTTCAATAGGAGATGTATATATAGTCCAGTTAAGACTTTAGCTCTGATTATTTTAAAATATATACAAATATACAGGAACACGTGGCCACCAGACTACCATAAAGGCAGGTCCCATGGAGCTGTTCTCAACAGAAGACATGGGCAGATCTTTTGCAACTTCTGTTTCCTCTTGAAAGCTATTTTTAGCTAGAAGCCCTGAATCCAGGTAAGAAGCTCAGTGGAGTGAGCTGTAAAAACTAGTGCAAAAGAGCCAGGCTGCTCTTCCAGGAGGGCCCTACAAGTCCACCCTACACAGACCTCAGCAGCTGGCAGCTCCTTCCTTCCCACACACGAACACCCAGTCACTAAGCTTTCAGTGAGGACTAAGTCTCAATTTCCAGGCCTCCTTCTTCAGCAGGGTTAGCACCAGGGCCAGAACTTCCAGCAGGAGCCCCCTAAGTACCAAACAAACCTGACCCAACTGCTGTGCACCCCCTGCAGCAGCTCCCAGCTCCTCCTCCAGCACGCTCCTCCTGGCTGGTTTTCAATGCTCAGGAAAGCACTGACTGGATAAAAGGTGAGGCACAACTAATGCTGCTCATGCAGAACAGCATGTGGCCGTCAGTCCCGTATTCCTTCTCTAAGACTGCAGGAATGGAAGCATCTATGGATTTGTTTTTCCAGTTGTACTTCTACATAAATGCTGCTCTTAGGAAAAAATCCCTCTCCTCAAAATAGCATAGAAAAAGAGCCACTGGCAGATTTGAGGATTTATACTAGAACAGCTGAATATTTTCAGGTATCTAATCAAGACACCCTGAACTACAGAACCTTTAAAAGCACCTTCATGTAGGTTATTGAAGTTCCAGTCCAAAGCACTTAAGGTGCACAATTTAAAACACGAGTCCCAGCAGAACGACAGAGCAAGAGCACATGCAGTAAGTGACGCTCCTCGGTGAAAGGCCAGAGGAAGCAGGTTAAGCTACGTGTTTCCCCTCCTCGTATGCCCTTGTACTGTGTGTTGTTACTATGGTTAAGCAACGCACGAGGAGCGCCTAGAATCCAAAGGCAAGTATAAAAATCAGTATAAAATTCAAATGATCAGCACCATTAGAAAACGGAACGTGGCCCAGGCCCCATGGAGAATCAAGGCAGAGGATTGTCTGGGACTGGCTAGGGATGGACAGGCAGCAAGAAGAACTGGACGGAGAAGCCAGAATCTCTTTGGCTGGAAAAGCAGGAAGGGGAGGAAGTTGCATTTATGGAGCAGTCTGAGGCAGTTGCTGGAAGAACTGGTTTTAGGGATTGAATATTTGCACTGCTGACAGAAGATCAGGAAAAGAATGGAGAAAGGAGGCAGTAGGAGCCACTTCCTTGGCTAGTACCAGCTGCAGGAATGGTCCGAACAGCTCATACAGTAGGAAGCAAGGATGTAAGGAAAGGGGGGGGGGAAAAAAAGTTTTAAAAATTTAAAAAAGAGAGAGAGTGGAATAAAAAAAAAAAAAAAAAAAAAAAAAAAAAAAAAAAAAAAAAAGCTCTTCACTGCTCATCTAGTAAGAAAAAAGAAGGGAAAATAAAAAGAGGAGAGAGAAGCACCAGTCGCACAGAGTTCACAAGGCTTTTTTTCCTCCTTCCCCCAGCGTCACTGCTCTGGCTCTGACCTTCGGGGCCGGTATCTCCGCTGGCCCGTTGATTTCCGCGTTGCCACTGCTGCCGTGAAGCCCACCAAGCAGCACAGGGACGTGGTGCCAAATTTGGCTGTATCCAGCCAGCTGGGCGTGTCTGTCTTCAGGTACTTCTCAGCTAAATGCAGGCCCATCACTACCAACCACAAGACTGAAGCAAACGCATCAATTCTTCGGAGCCTGCAATGCCAAAAAGAAACTAAATAAGCCACAAGATAAGAGTTTAATTGACCACAAAACTTCTGGTCCTGCAGAGGAGAGGGAGTAGCTGTTTGAAGATGGGTTGTTTTGTGTGGCCAGATCAAAGCAGATGATCTGCTGATGATACCACCTGCAGCTTTTCTCACTGCTGCTTAAGTGCCGAAGTGGGTTAATTCCACTGTCTACTACATTTATTAGATTATGCAGTTGTAGGGAGAGTTCTTCATTCCCCGCAATTGAAGCTTGGATTGAGTGAAACGTGGCAGAGTTGCAACATGCTCTGCTGGAACATGTAGCTTGAAGCCAAATAGCAACAAGGCAAACTGCTGCTTGGTTCAACAGTGCCCATTCTGGGACTGCCCCTTGGTTCACCAAGTCAAGACAGGGCCAAAGGCTCCCCATCAAACCAATCAAGGGAAGAAGCAGTAAAACAAGAGCACACCCACCTGATCCGCCCAGCCAAGACCATAGCCAACAGGCAGGTGAAGAGCCCAAGGACAGCAACTGCCAACTGATGATTCCTCCCGTACGTCCACGCCACGCTCAGGTTCTGCACCATCTGTTCTGGGAGCAGGTGGAGCAGCTCTCGCCATCCTGCCACTGTCAGGGAAGTGTCATTCCCCGAGGCTGCTTGGAAGCTCGTGCCAGTCCTGTTCCAAACAGATGCTGGACCAGAGGAAGTGGGAGAAGGGACTGCAGCATTGAGCGAGAAGGGATTGCTTGAGCCATACAAGGCCATCAGGACCAGGAATGCACAGCTGAGGAAGGCCAAGAACCGCAGAAAGATCACCTGAGCTGGGATGGTTATGGAGGTAGAAGAGGATGAACACAAGTTCTGCAAACAGGACAGAGAAATATCTTGTCACAAGCTGACTAAACTGGGGTACAGTTTTGGAACTGTGTTTATGAAACATTTCTAGACTGCATCACTTGATGGACAGCTTTGTGCAAGTCCTGGATAGTATCTATACTGGATGCTTAAAAGCTGCCTGGATGCCACCCTGTGCCATGTGCTCTGGGTGTCCCTGCTTGAGCAGGGGGTTGGACTAGATCTCTAGAGGTGCCTTCCAGCCTCAACCATTCTGGGATCTGATACCACAAGAGTAGCAGAAGAGTAACAGCAGAGCTGTGACCAGAAGGTCTGACCAGGCAATGAATAAGGCAGAAATGACCTCCTTACTATACTTGCTCCTTTTCTGCACTCTGTAGTTTCCTGCACTCTCCCCAGACCAGCTTCCCTACCTCCCCTTTCTCTGCTTATCCCACTGTTCTTCCACTCTAACTCTAGTGGAAGGACAAGAGCATTTTCTGAAAATTGCACTGACACCAGCACAAGGAAAAACTTCACACTATCCCCAAGAGCTACCACAGCAACTACTGCTTTCTCCTTCAACCTCTCTTTTCCCTCCGCTTTGTTCACCAAGACTCCCAGAGTTAGAGCACCCCAAGTCTACAGCCCTGCCCTCCCGTGTCCCCACACGCTGCTGCAGTGGTGCCCAGCTCCCTGCACCCCCTCAGTGTCCCCCCCCCACGCACCCCCTCAGTGTCCCCCACGCACCTGCGCGCACATCTTGTCACTCTCACGACGTTTGAAGTGGTGGCTGAGCAGCAGCGCCCGGAGCTGCCGGTTCTGGTGCTTTATGTAATACTCCACGGCAGCCTGGCACGGGCGGCACAGCTTGTAGGTCTGCTCCAAATGGTGCTTGTACACCTCAATCTCCTCATCGTATTTGCCCTGGTCAAAGAGGAGGAAAAGAACGGGTGAGAACTGCAGGTCCATTCCCAGTTAGCGTGCTGCTGCTGTACGGTGAGCTCGGGTGAGGTGCTTGCTGGGGACAGCACAGAGGACTCCCCTGCTCCCACTTCTGTGCCTGGTAAAGGGCTTTCCAGGCACATGGATTCAACGCTTGACCTCCTGCACAGCCTCTGCACGGACCCAGCAGGGAGTGCAGAGGAAAGGCAAAGGGTTGGGGTGTTTTGATCCCTGTGCTGGTCACACACATCTCCTTCTAGAACCAGGAAGCTGAGAGCAGCATCACAGCCATCCAAAGGCTCGTGGCAGCTCCGACTTCCAGATCTGGGAAGCCACGAACTGGGAAGGGAAGACACCAACATCCCCACACGTTACATCATGAGAAGGCCTAAGTAATACTGACCTCCTCCCGCGGTGAGAAGGATGCCAGCTGCTTGATCTTTGTGGTTTGATGGTTGTTGCATTTCTTGCAGAGCAGAATCTGGCTGCTCACCCACTGTTGGGGTTTGGTAGGATCACAGAAAGTTGTAGCACCTGACACAACGTGGTTAAGATGTTCCATGTACTGAGCAGGGATGGGCTTGTTGTAGTCTCCATTCTGACAAAAAAAAGGCAGGAGAAGGGGAGGGAAGAGTAAGCAAGAGTTCCTGAAATCAAAATCAGGTCTTCCTGGCTCCGCAGAGATTCCCCTGGCCCTGCCATTGCTTCATCCCTACGTAAATCACCTGCAAATAGTTTTCTTGACTTTTTTTGTTGTTATTGTTTTTGTTTTTTGGTTTAAGAACAGACTTTATCTGTTCCATATTCTAAATATAGCAACTCAGCTGCTTCCAAATACAAAGATCAGAGAAAAAGAATGGTTCCACAAAATAAAGATTCTTATGAAATGTTAATGAAAACATCAAGGCCCTCTTTGACCTCTGAAGCAAGGAATTCGCCGGGATCGCTCTGCGTCAGCACATCCCTCTGCACACAAAATCTTGCTCTAATTGGAGTAAGTAACTGGCTGCTGAGCTCGCAAGTGTCAGCACAGAGCTGCCAGCCACCCCATCGCTGTAACCAGGCCAGAGCATCTCAAACTGGGAGCAGGATGTGGGTACAAGGGCTGCTTCCCAGAGCACGTACCCCGAGCCCCCCAGCAAGGGCCACCTGTAAAATACCTCTTGGAAGCCGTTGTACTGCTCACAGTTGGGGCAATCCCAGCAGTTGCGATTCCCGTAGGGCACCACCGTGTCCTGGTTACAGAACCAGCAGTTCACCTTCACGTGCGTGGGCTTCTTCCTGTCGGGAACAGAAACACCTTAGGCACCACCACTGGATCTTCCCCATCTGAAGGGAATGAGGCGGGACAGCAAGACCATGTGCAATAACAACCAGCCCCCCCATCCAGCATTTCTAGCAGCATGACCCACAGCAAACGTTTTAGGAGTGACAAGGAAGATTATTGAAGAGCAGAACCACATTTTTGCCTGATGCCAATATCTGTGCTTGGACCTGGATGCGCTAGAACTCCAGTAACAACCCTGTGAACAGCCTACTATGCTGTTTTTTTCTGAGCAAATCATCTCCATAGTCACTAGCATTAGGAAGTAGTGCTGTAGGATACAGGATCCTGGCACCATTCCCGATTGTCACCATTTCCATGGGAAGTGGAAGCTACGCTCTGGAAGAACCACACACGATGATAATCAAAAGCTAGGAACAGAGCTCCTGGGCACAGTGCTGCCTGCCCACTTCGAAACAGAGCTTGTCAAGGACGAGGGCATATCAAATTCAGCCCGGGATCAACAGAGGAAGATGCTTCTTCCCATAGCACTAGATAAGTAAGAAGAAACTGAGGAATCAACCTGTCTTCCCCAATTTTCAGGCAAGAGAACCAAAGGGCCCTGTCTGCTCCAAAGGTCTGCATTTGTCCCAAGTTTTGCCTTCCTTCAGGAGGAAAGGAAGCTGCCTGGCAGGCCCAGCAGCACCAGCAGGCTGGCCCAGAACATAAAGCAGGGCCCAAGGAACCTGTTTGTGTCTGGGGTCGCAGAGCTGCTTGACAAGAGCGTCACACGCACCTAAAGCAGCAATGCAATCAGCTGAGCAGCAGCACTCACAGACTGGGAGCAACTCCTCTGCTCCCAGCTCCAGAGCGCTCTCTGCCACTACAACCTTCTCCAAGGAAGCACCTACAGAAACTGGGTGCTACAGAAGCATCAATCACACAGCGACCGGCCAGCCAGGGGTTCTGCTCTGGGCTAAGGGAGCGTCTCCCTCCACCACCACCTCTGCATCTGGAATCTACAGGGAAGACCCTTCCCCTCTTCCCACATCCACAGACCACCTATGGTTTCCTAAGATGTCTAACCCTCAAGGGGCGCTTGGGCCTCCTTTCTAGGTGTCAGCAGCACGAATAAGCTCAAGAATGAAGCACAAAACGGGAGTCTAAAGCCAGAATACACAACAGGCTCCCTCCCAGATGCTAAAGGAAAGGGGCTGGAGCTCCCAGGGTGACAGATTCCCTCTCCAAATAGACACATCCACCCACACTGCTCCCAAGATGAATATTCCCTGCTCAGCTCCTTGGTTCACTGCCAAGGAGGCTCAAAGCAGGAGCTGATCTGCGGGCTAAAAATATCCCCATGAAAGCAGACGAGAAACCAAGATACCCAGGGAGGTTCAGGGGCAGGCCAAGCCACCCACGAGCTACCGCGGTCTGAGCCGAGACCGCGGGGCAACAGCAGCATGAAGGGAGATCTGCAGCGTCTGTCTGTGCTTGTTTCATCTCACCAGCACGGGTACAAAGCAGGGAAAACACAAGGCAGCGGCTTCTGCACGTTAACCATCAGGAAATAAATCTTGAGCACAGGAAGAACGACCTCGGCTCCATCCCTCATGTATGTTATTGCACAATGAAATGCCCAGGTGTCCCTGAGCTAACGAGGTGCTGCAGCAAGCGCCACGGTCCCCGCTCCATGCTGCGGTGGAGACGTCCTCCAGCACTGCAAGGACAGGACACGGTCACACCTGGGCCTGCAGCGACCTTCCCGTCCCGAGGACACTGCGGACGGGAGCACCAACACAACCGCTCCCGAGGACCGGAGAGCACAGCCAGCAAACAGCCGGGCTGGGAACACAAAGGAAACAGAAAGGACCAACACCAAACCTACCCGAGGAGCTGCTACTGCCAGAGCCTGAACTGCAAGCTCACTCAGCACCTTCCATCTCCTCCAAAGGGATGCATTCCCCTTCTCATACTTGCAGTTAAGGGTTAAATAGCAGCCCTTCATTCCAGCAATGTAGGCAAAGGGAGTCCTTAACCCCTGGATTACTTAGGATAAAAAGCCATAATCCTCCCCCTCCTAAGCCTATAATCTGTTGCCATAGAAATAGGTGTGAAAACCAGCAGTTTCTCACCTGCTGGATGCAGGAAGGCAAGAAAGGTCATTTGTGGCAAGAAAATGTAGGTAGTAAGGGGCTACTATTCTAGTAACCAGTAGAGTCAAAAACAAATAAACCATAACTGGGAGAAGCTCTCAAATACTGGACTGCGAGGACTGAGATCCTGGAACTAGAAAACACCTTGCCTGAACTCAAGCAGTGATTCAGCACATTGTTTCCAGGGCCAGAAATCCTGTTATGAGAAAACTGATAATCATGCTACGTTTTGGACAATAATTCCCAGAGACATCAAAAAGGCTCCTTCTGCTGTTACTCTAGCAGACCTTCAAGGCAGCTGATCTAAGGAACACATAAAAGTAGTGCTGGACTGATTTTAATGTTGTCGTGAATTCTATTTTATCTAAATAAAACTTGGAAAATAAAGAAAAGAGAAAGAATACTGTGAAGGAGGACTCTCCAGTATAAAACCTACAGAAGCACCTAGCACGTGTTTAATCCTTGACGCAATCACTAGGTGGACCATCTGCACACAGTGCTGGCAGCCACAGACTGGTTTGTCTTTCCTGTAAGGAAAGGAGGAAACTTCCACCTTCGGGAGCCTCCGGGACTCCCCAGGAAAAGGAAAAAGTTATGCAAATATCTTTATTTACATCTACGCCTTTTTGTTTTTCCTTTCCCACTGCTATGTCAAGAAAACGTGCACATGAGGTGTTCCTGCATTCTTGAAGGAGCCCACAAGGGAATATGCAACTCTTAGCTGGGTTACCCCCATCTTCCACCAAGGATTGAAATAAGCAGCAAAGCTCCAGCAAAAGTATTTTAGAGCAAAACACTTGATCCTGGCACAACTGTGTTCCTGAGCAATTGCACGAGCAGCTATGCCCGCAAATCTGAAGGGCGAGCGACCAGGAGAGCGCAGCTCCGTTGGGATCGGAGCATCCGAGCGCTGCCAGCCGAGGGCCCTGCCGCGTCCCAGCTGTCCGCATTCCAGCAGGCCAAAGCTCGGCAGACACTTTACATGCACCGGTGCTTTAGGGCCCTCCTTTCTTGCCCAAGGCCATAAGGTTTAAAGGGCTCTGGCCATTTATCAAAAACCTTTTCTTCCCTAGTACAAACCAGCAGTAAAATTTCTTCTGTTGACAGCTACTGCTAGAATACTTTCTAGTGAGCTGTTATTCTAATATGCTGATCTCCTTCTCTACAGGGACTGAAGCCGCTGTGGTACAGGTACCTTGCCAGATACATAAGCATGTTCTGATAACGGAGCAGAACCCCTCGCCACATTAACACCAAACAACACGGCAGCAGCACCGTGCCTGCATTTGCACCAGCCCCTTATAGACCCAAGCTCCTCCATAGTTTGGAAGATTCGTTTCCTAAGGCAAAGTAAGAAGGAGGCACTATCAGAATAGTATCAAAGAGCACAAATATGTTACCCTAAATGGCCACCAAGGTCATGTCCTGGAAATATTTATAATTCCCCAGCATTTTTCAAGGATCTGGGAAGAAATTCTTTCCATTCCACAGAGACCTTCTATTCGATGAACTTAAGCAAAAGAGGTCAAATCTCTCGCCTCAAAAGGCATCGGGGTCAGCGAAACGCTGCACGTTTCACCGAGACTGCTCGAGGCTGCTCGAAACACGCAATCAAAATGCCCAGTATCACCCACAGGCTGCGATACCCCTGGCCTGTTGACACGGTTCTACAAAGTGCAGGTCTTTTAGAGCAAACCTGCAGCAGTCCCTGCTGACACTGCTTCTGTTTCAAAGCACGAAGGGCAAGGGAGCCTCCTCACAACCCGCCCTTGGGGCTCCGTGTCCTGCAGCGCCTCAGGGACGAGCAGGCTGCTGCTATCCGCTTTGCTACACGGCCTAAAGCCGCCCCTTTTCCAAGAGCCTTTCCTACATCCGTTCCAAGGTAAGCTGAGGAACCCCCAGCCCTTTGGGAACGCTGCTTTTGAGCTACCTGTGCAAGCTGGTTCTGAGAAGCAAAATGCCCCGTGCAATGACACACAAAACGAGCAAATTATATATTTTTGTCACTAAACAGCAACTCTGACACCCGCAGCGTTAACTTCTATCTGATCTTCTCAGGTCCTAGCAGCGCACCGGGGTGTTTTAAAGTTATTTCTCTGTCACTGGGGCACTGCCCCGCTGTGATCCCTTTGCGGACAAGCAGGAACCCTTCACCTCCGAACCACCCAGATAAAATGCAGCCAGACACTCGCTCTGCCTCCAACAGCACAGCCAGAAACACAGCGGGAGCTGAGCTGAGCAGCGCCAAGCCCGAGGATCCCGAGCCCCCGCACGCTGGGGAGCGGGCGCCAGGCCCCGCGCCAGCACCAAGGTGCTCGCGGGTTTCTAAGCGCGGTCCCACTGCAGGACGTCCCGGCCCTGCAACACAAAGAGCGGGTTTAAGGGGGAGAAAAGGGCGCGCGGGGAGCGGGTCCCTGGCGGCGACGCTGCCGGTGCCGCGTGGGCGGCGCGCGGCCCAGCCCGGCCTGCTCCCAATCCCGTTCCCATTCCCGTTCCCATTCCCGTCCCGTACCTCCGCGCGAGGCGGCAGAGCAGCAGCCCGGCGGCGGCGGCGCACACGGTGACGCCGAGGCCGGCGGGGCAGCGGGCGAGCAGCGCGCGGGCTCCC
>JAUBOD010000036.1:487153-505958 GCA_032353885.1 Nothura maculosa | reverse complement strand
ACGCGGGCCCCGCGGGCGCCGCGGCCGCACGACTCGGCGCGGGGGGGGGCGCTGCCGGCGGCGGGGCCCGCGCGCGCCTGGTCACGCTCTTGGCTGCGGGCCCGAGGCGCCGAGCGGCTGCCTGGGCGGGCGAGGGGGAACCCAGGGGCTTCTGAGCCCTGTTACGAACCGGGGAACATGGGGGAACCCAGGGGCTTCTGAGCCGCGTTATGAAATGGGGAACATGGGGGAACCCAAGGGCTTCTGAGCCTCGTTATGAACCGGGGAACATGGGGGAACCCAAGGGATTCTGAGCCGCGTTACGAAATGGGGGACACAGGGGAACCCAGGGGCTTCTGAGCCGCGTTATGAAATGGGGGACATGGGGTAACCCAAGGGCTTCTGAGCCTCGTTATGAACCGGGGGACACAGGGGATCCCAATGGCTTCTGAGCCGCGTTATGAAATGGGGGACACGGGGGAACCCAAGGGCTTCTGAGCCACGTTATGAAATGGGGGACATGGGGGAACCCAGGGGCTTCTGAGCCACGTTACAAACCAGGGGACACGGGGGAACCCAGGGGCTTCTGAGCCTCGTTATGAACTGGGGGTCAGCGAGCCTGGAGCCTAGGCCTGGGCACCAGGGAGCTTCCCCGGGCACTCTGAGCCTCCCCAGGCACTCGGAGCCTCCCCAGGTAACCGCAGGAGCGGAAGGCACTTCCAAGGACAGCGCAGGGGCCGGCGCAGGAGCCATGGCCAGTTTGGGGGCCCTGCTCGGTGTTCTGTGGCGCCGGTAGCGCCTCAGCCAGGGCGGCTGCGCCAGGCGTGGAGGGGCCCTCCTGGCAGCTCCCGGCCAGCCCGAGGGCCGCTGCTCTGCGCCAGCCCTGACGACACGTACGTCCTAACGCATGGAGGAAGGAGGCAGCTTTGCAGCAAACACTAAGCCCCTCTGGAAGTTTCCCTGGCCGCCATTTGGGGAGCGCCCCCTCGCAGCCGGCGCCTTGGCAGCTGGGCCCTGCGCTGGGGAGCCCCTGCACAGCAAGGCACGGCGCCTGCCTCCAGCTGCACAGCTCCCCTTCTTCCCGGCTGGAAACAGACACAAACCCGCGGTGCCGGAGAGAAAAACGGATCAGAATTCACGGGAACCAAGTTATCTCAACATAATGCTTCAAAAAGCTCAGAGGGGCTGTGGAGGCAGCCCTGGCTAGGCCATAGCAGAGAGTTCCTCATAGACAAGGATTTATACTTAGAGCTAGCTGTATTTTTAAGTTTGTCTGTTTGTGGTTATGGCCCTAACCCTCCTATCTCCAGCTCCATTGATGTGCCCATGGAAAAGTTTTTCATAGGATAACAGTGGTTATTTCCTCTTGATGAAAGGAATGGGGCCAGATTCTTCCCATCTCTTTCCCCCCTTGTCTGGTTCATCTATGGGCGCAGACTTGGTCCTTAGTAAAGTAAATGGAAACCCTGTGATCACTTAAGGTTAGAGCAAGGTTTTCTCCCCTGAGAATTCACCTCTGGGGTCTTTGGAAGGTCCAGGAAACCCAAGTGACCAGTTCATCTGCTCCCCATGAAGCTGTTGTTCTGGGACAGCTGCATAAGTGAAAAATGCTTGACATTTTTCTTCCAAAACCAAAGAGCAGTTGGTTATTTTTAAATTCAGATATCCCTTTGGAAGAACTATTCCCAAATGTTCCCTCTGCTAGCAGGCTTACTGTCGGCTCAGTGACATCAGTGGGACAGCTCACCAAACACCAGCTGAATGTTAGCTCTTGACAGGGTTAAGGAGTTCAGATTTGGTGGGTTTTTTTAGGATTCTGGTAAAGAGGGGAGCAATAAATTATTAATTCAAAAGTGCTCCCAATACAGCTTATCAAATCCCCATCCAATTAAGATTGTCAGGGCTGGTAGCAAAGCTCAAAGAATGTACTAAATACATCTGAACTCTTCATTCTGCCCCAGATCCAACAGGTGTACAAACCTGTCTGCTTTGCTCTTACCAAGTCCCAATCTCTTACAGAGTCATTCACTTTCCTCCCCTCATTCTCAAAAGGTGTCAGAAATCCACACATTGGACTAAAGCCACAGTACTGAAGTACAGAGGAAACACTAATTTAAGAAGGCAAATCTCAGATAAGTTGCAACGCAGCAGTGCAAGTGGCCTGGTTATCAAAAATAGTACCAGCATGTATGACAGTTTGTGACTTGTGAGAGGAGGCTTTAAAGCTTTTGCTGCTCATCATCTCTATTTAAAAATAAAATCATGCTCATTTTTAGTTACTCAACTGCTTCTTATTTTAGTTTATGGGTGAAGTGTTATGTTCTTTTTAGTGAGACATTGCAGAAATCAGGGTTTTTTTTTGCACCTTTTTGCCTCACTATGGGGTATATACACACATCCTCCCTGCTCCCTCCTCGCAGTGCGTTTCACCGTCACACTGATGTCATACATGACACCAAGTCCCAGTGGGGTAACCTTATACCAGCTAGGTTCTAGTGAAGGTTTGAACCCATTTATCAACCTGAGAAATTGCCTCTTCAACAAGAGCCCTAGTCACTTCTAGGCAGCTTCCTCATACTTTGCACAATCTGACTCCAAACATCACCTCTGCTGTGAACATGTCCTGAGGTCAGCCATGGCCACAGACACTTGCTTATGCTCCAGAACTCAACACCTGCTCAAGTCATCAGAGGCTTTTTGTTGGGTTCAGCAGCAGGGGAGGCTGAAGCTGGGCTCAAGTGCTGCAGCATTTGTCTCAGCTGTCAAAGCAAATGCCACTCCTGAATAGGAGAACAGAACACGACCAATGCAAAGCACAAAGCTAACTTTAAATTGTGGAGGTATTTTACGCCAGCACTGTCAGGAACTGAACACAGACAACCCTTTCTCACAAGGAATTGCTGCAACAGGAGTTGTACTACAGAAAGAAGCACATTGTAATTAGTAATTTCCTAAACATTATCTCAGGTATGCAGTGCATCTTGTTCATAACTGCACGGCAAGAACTTCATGCTGCTGTTGAAGAATATCCCTTGGATCCTGTGCCTAGGGAGGAGAAGGCAGATACAGCATCTGCAAGGAACACACAGAGCAGCTGCTCTGTATAGACCAGCAGATCCCTCTTTCCTTCTATATTGGAAGTCCGTAGTGATACAAGGGAACTAGTTACATAAAACATGGATTTTGGGGTGTTTGCCATGACTCCAGTGGCACGGCCGTGAGATAACACTTCATTCCCACCAGAAGCACTGCTCCACATAGGATAGCAAATCAAAAGTGATTATTCTCAAACATCATATTCTGAAAAATGGATTCATACTCCTTAAAGCTGGGGTCCTCTCAGATCCTCTCAGCTCAGCGCAGTCAGTCACAAGAGATTAATTTACACACAGTAACTCAAACGTATCTAAGGCCACAGTTGTGCACAGTAGGTGATTTAAGATTTACTGAAGAGGTTCCCACAACTCTGTTTCAGTGATGTTGCCAGTGCAGGCAGCTTTTCTAAGAGATTTTGGTGGGAACACTTTAACTAAAGAGTCCCACTTGAACACCTCAGCAAGGTCCTATAGCAACGATTAGGATGCACCTTGAACAACAAAGTTATTTGGACATTAGGCTATTATAGTGCTAAAAAGCAACAGGACACCAGCAGGAAGCCTGAGTTTCACATTTCCAAACCAGTTCCTCTTCTGTTTTAATACAGTTTTAATGAACATCAGTCCACTTGACAGTACAAGGTACATTCCTTGATCACATATGGCTGTGCTTAAGGAAAGTGACAAACATAAATTAAATAGTGTAATTTAATTTAAGTAGCTGTTTAATTTTTATCATTAAGTTAAAAAAAAGTTATAATTAACTATTAACGTTAATGAGTTGAGACCTTTCAGAATGCATGAATCCAAAAGGAAAATATCCAGCAGGTAATCAGAGACTCATAGGTTTCCACCCACCCTGCCACCTGCATCAGTCTCTTAAAGGACTACTTGTTCAATGAAAAAATTGGTCTACAGTCCATAAGAGTAGTCTGGGCTCTGCTACTTTGCATGGTCTTCTAACAAATACACGATTAACTCGTAGGTGGACAACACAATGGCTGTGTTTGGGATCTGCCGGATGAGCTGGGCAAAGAGTCCTCTATAGAAAGCAAGGTAGCCCTCCTCACGTGCCACCAGCCGGGCCGTCTGCATGAAAGCCTTGTATTTGGTGCCTTCTTCCCGCAGCCGTGTCCGTATGACCTCTGCAGAGGAGAGAGAGAGAGCCTGGAGTTAATGTGACTTCTGCCTTCCCACTGAGAAGCGCGAGGAGACCAGGAAAAGGTTCGTGGTGCCCATGGGAACCTTGCCCTGCGCTGTCTGCCAGGCAGTCCTCAGCACATCACCCTGTTGTGGCTGAGACCCAGCTCAAGAGGAGTCCTCTTTCACGGGGAATTAACGCTCATTTGAGCAGCTATAGAACTAACTTTGCTCGTATAGCTAACGCCTCCTTCTATATAACCCTGGCAGCATTCACACCTATCCAACACAATCATCTTATGAATGGAAAAGTTAGCATACCGTGTGGATAGGCAATGCAGGAAGCACAGCCCTTGGAAAGAGCAGCAGCAAACATCAGTCCAAAGAAGTTTGTGGAGTTCCTTTCAGTTCCATTAGCAGGAGAAGGGGGCAGCTGCACTTCCTTCAGGTGCTTTTTTAAGCTTTCATAAATAGCAAAGCAGATAATGGTCTCCGAAATCCCAGCATAGGAGGCAGTCAGGCCTCTATAGAAGCCACGGATACCTTCTGTCTGGTAAACGTATCTAGCACACTGCAAAGCGTTCATGGGCTTTGAACCCCTGACTCTGGAAAACAAACACAAAAATAAAATAGCATATGATGAATACAATTTAGAATTTTATATATATATATTTATATATAAACTCGTGGCTTTCAGTACAGCTTTTGTAACTAGCCACATGCAAAGATCTAATAACAAAGTCCCTCATTGCTTTAATATCCACCAGTGACCACTGGTCACTGGACCCAAAATCTAGGTCCCATTAGGTCTAGGTCTATCACTGTCCAATTCCCCCTCTGCTTCCACAATGTGTGGTTAACTGCAACACAATCCTGAAGGATGCAAGGGAGCATTAAACTACTGCAATGGAATCTTGCAATCTTGGGGATGCTTTACGAAGCGAAACCAATGCTGCTTCATTACAGTTTTAAAAGCCCTCACCCTTTGTGTTCACAGCCAGCTCGCTGTGTCCTCACACAGCACTTGTTGCACTAATGCACACGTGCATGGTCCCAGGCCAGCGCTAGCTGCGTTGCTAAGTGGGACAGACTGCGACCTCCTGCTCAGGCTCCCACCTGAGCTCATCTGACACCTCCTTCGTCTCTATTATTGTGGTATCAAAGCACCCCACATCTTTTGATCTATTTATCTGCACCTTCAGTACCTGAGGTTGGGAAGATTTTATAAGCAGGGATCTGAGGAAAAATAAGTTCATGCCATGACCCAATTGGCATAACATCTATGGTGAAAACAGAAACTCAGTCCAACTCAGCAGCCGGTACTTTCTTATCAGTAGTAACGCTGAGAATCTATCACTTACTTTCGTTCTAGCTGCATTCTGGTTTTCACCATCCATATGGGATTCATCAGGGAATTTGTGATAAAGGCTAAAAGAGAGAAAAGAAGAAAAACACATAGCTTAAACAAGGCTGATGAACTGCAAGAGAAAATATCAATCTTAGCAAATATATAAAAAAATGAACCATATAAAAAATATGAACCAATATGAACCTCCACTGCACATTCTATTTAGCTGCTCTCTCCTGAGGTTTCACAAGACATGCAGGTTTATGACTTAGAATCCCTTTCCTGTTGGGGAATGACGTTACATTAATCTGCAGAAGGCACTGACCACTTCCTTTGTGATTTCTTATAGGATGCTTCACTTTTGACCTGGTATCAATAAGTATTTTATGTACCTGAAGCCTGCTGTAGACCAAGTATCTTCATTACTAGCTGGGCATTACAGTAAAGTAAGAGATGAAAAGAAACCCACAGAGCAAATGGATAGTTCTCCCGCCCACACTCCACCCCAAGGCTCTAGGTGGTGCCACTGAGCCAGCTCACGAACAAAACCCACCCCTATACCCGTAGCTAAAGAGCACAGCTTGGAGAGATGGTTTTTAATGATCTCTCTGGTAACTGAAGCTTGAACTAGTAGAGATCTCATCCAGTAATCTCCCCTACAACAAACACTGTTTTACCCAGAGTAGGAGAAAAAATATACAGTAAACCAGAACAATTTGGCTAAAACAGTATCAACGTTTTGCTGAAATATTTTCCTATTGGTTAGTGAAATGTGACTGCAACATTTCAGTGGGAAAAAAGCTTAGTGTTGAACAATAATCTATATGTACAGACACACACATATATATGTACATAGGTATACAGGCTTTTCTGCATGGTCTGTGTGTGCCTCCCCTCTGCCCCCCAAGTACTTCTGAAGGGCTTTTTGAAGACACAAGCAAGGCTCCCTACAACTGAACTACGTCACAAACACAGGCAAAACCTGTTGCCATAAGCCCTCCTTTGGACTGTACTGGTACTTGGTTGTTTTGATATTACAAAAACGCAGATTTACTTTTTTTAGAAATGATCTGAAGCACCAACTTAGTTCTTCAGAAGAGTTTTCCTTACCAGTCCCTAGACAAGCTTGCCAAGCACTCCTATTTTGTTCGAGGACTGTTTCCATCCTAGCAGATTTTTAAAGTCTCTGAATTCTTGGGCTCATTAAGAGTGTCTTTTACATATTGTTGCTTTGTTAACTTAGTCACCCTCCTGACCTCATCCTTTTATAGGGATCATTGCTAGACATGTTTCTTGAAAAGAAACATATTTCTCTTTTTTCCTACACATTGCAATAGATTCTCGTTACTTCTGGCACATATTCCAAAATAATCCATAATTGTGGCACATTTCCAGAATGGGCCACACAGTGGCCTCTGAACTCATTCATATACCAAAATTATCCAGAATTCTCACAGGAAAGACTGGCCTATTCGCCTAGGTCCTTCACAGGCTGACGAAATCCCAGCGCCTGCCTTTTTTTTCCCCTGGTTTCTCAGCTTCTGAGAGCAAGATCACAAGCCTTGGGGCAACACCACCTCTGAATACACAGAATGAGGCACAGACACCGATATGTGCACAGGCTGCAGGCGGATGGCTGAGGAACAGGAGCCATTTGAAAGAGGAATGCACGGTACCTACCTGCAGAACCCGCAGAGCAAACGTGCACCATGTTGCTGTTGGGCACGAAGATGCCATTAAATCGCTCTTTGGCTTTGGAGTAGCACGCAAAATAGACAGCCCTGCGCAAGAAAAGGAGGGAGGGGGGAAAGCAATCTAATACAGGGGACATCAAATTAGATATGTTGCCATCTTGCCCTCTCACAGCCTCCCTCCCTCCCAATCAAGAGCATTCACCAAAGTGCCTCCCCAGGACTGCTTCCATCTACAAGGTCTCTTTCGCTGCACTACAGTGCCACTATCTGACTCAAGAGCCACCATATAGAAAGGTTTTATCCCTGCACAGTCTGAAATGGGAGGCACTGAGGCTTTGGACACAGCCAGCTGAACCGGACACTAACATCAACTCCATTTCTAAACATACTTTGCAGCCTTAGGAATGCTTCTTTCCTTCTCTGTGCCATGTTTTCCCTAAATTTCATCCCAAAATAGCACTTAGGCTTAAAACATTTAACTCTGAACTGAAATGAGGGATCTTACATGCCTTAAATCTGTAACACGTGTGAACAGACAGAAGGTGAGAGCAGGATCTGCAACAGTCAACGTGAGAAGCTGCCTGAACTACGTTCAAAGCACAACTTGAAAGCAAAAGCTGCAGAAAGGGACAAGTTGGTGGCTTCCACAAAGCGCCTTGTTTCAAGCTTAAGGGGCAGGATGAAGGAGCACAAAGAAACGAGCATGAGTCAGCAACAGGAAAAAGCAGTCTTGGATGCAGGTATCTCCTGCAAAGACTACCTGTGTGGAAACAGGATCCCCCACTTCCAGGTGGGCATCTTATCTCCCGGGCCAGGATGCCAAAGAGGGAGCACATCACCCTTGGTGGGGAGTGGTTTAATTGGTTCAATTACTGGCAAAGCCCATCTGACCGTTTTCCAGATCACTAACAAACTCTGGGATTAGCTGGGAACAGAGCTCTTCAGCCCTGCCAGGAATGTGACAATTGTAGGGATGTCTGGAAAACAAACACTAGGTGCCTGGAAGGCTTCCAAATATAAAAAATACTATTTTTTTTGGCGATGCAAGCGTGTGTCCCCGTTTCCTCCCTCCACCCCTTTAGTTTTTCATCTGAGAAGAGTTCAGGCAATCAAGTCCTAGAAAGGCACCCCATCTCCCCTGGCATCTGGCCTCTATTGAAGTGTTTGCCAAACACTGTAATCACAGCTAACGGGTAGGTCCGATTAGAGGAATGCAAACATTAACCTACATTTTTTTCCTGCACCTACATTCTTCTGTTTTCCCAAACACAAGTCCAATTCCATGCATCACTGCAAAAGCCACTGAAAGGTCTTTCAAAATAACGTTATGTCTTTTAATACCAGGCTAAAATTTCTCCATTTTTTTTGGAGGATGGCATCATATGGCATAAGCAAAGAGGGAGTTCACTGACAACAGCAAGCAAAGATCAAAAGAAGCCACTAAAATAAATGCACAAAACGTAGACAACCCAACAGAACGTGGCAGATACAAGTTTATTTGGTAGGGAAACAGGCAACGACTTTCACACTATTTGATCAGGTATTCAGGGTAGAAGAAAGGAATATTGATAATAGTTGCTGGATATATTAGTAATTCATAAATGCTACTGAAAAAGTGTTAAGGATGCATAAAGTGGATTTATAATCATTTGTTGATACACACACACACACACACACACACACACAGAGTCTGAAACTGCTTCTCAAGCCAGGATAATTCTGTGATGTTTATACAGTGCATTTATTTACACTGTCTTTGTGATGCGTTGGTGCCTTTAAATACGGCCTCTAGCCATAGTTTAACTATTTACCTTGATGGTGCAACTCCAACCAAGTTTGGACCCAGCCCCCGGAAGAGCGACCTTGGTCCTTCTTTTTCCAGAATTGACCTTAAAACAAAAACAAACATGGGGGGAAAAAGTATTTGGGTTAATAGTTCTATTTCTTGTTCCGGCACATAGTCTGGAAAAAAACTATGTGAAAGTAGTATTACTTGTGAACCTGTCAACTCTCAATCATGTAACTGTGAGTTAGTAAAATAAGAAACTACTGAATAAAAGCCCTATGCAGTAAAATTCAGTGCAACACCCGAAGTGAAGGCTGCAGGTCACAGCTGTACTACAGTCTTATGTTTCACCAGGTAGTTTAGGGACAATTGTTTGGGTTTTGAGGACATACAAGAGTTTGCCAACAACCTTCCCAAAGCAACCCCAAACGCAGCTGTGTGTCAGCAGACTTCAGGATCTGGTCTAAAGAAGAGAAAAATCAAATGGTGTTTTCCTGCAGTTTTGCAATTGCTACAATGCAGTTTCTGCTCAAATGCCTCACTAAAACAGACTTACCTTGTGCACAAGTTCTTTGTACTGCTAACAGGAGAAGTATCTATAAGGATTAAATCAACAGCTAAACACCAATGAAGAGCCCAATATTCATCTACAAGTGCCTGTCAGGTACAGCCCAGTTATCACCAGGGTTTCTGTGCACACAAGAGGCCTGTAGCCCTCTCACCTGCAATAAGAGGCATCATGTGAAAACCACGCAGGAAAACCCAGATAACAGCAGGATCCAGGGGTAGTTCACGTGCACCTGTTTGAACTGTCTCTTTCTCAGTGTTTGCTGTCTAGGTCATTAGCACTGTCAGGAATGTTCCCAGAGCCCAGAAAGGAGCTCGGCGCCGGACGGGGCTACACGGGCTGCTGGAGCACTTGTGCACAGCAGAGCTGAGCTCGGTGCGAGCTCCAGGCTGAGCGTCTCCAGGGAGACAGAGCCACCAGCTCCGTGTTCTTCGCCACTTACCAGTCACGACTGCAGTTTCCAGCTGGGGTGACTCATCAGAATCCTAAATGGATTAGACAAAAACAGCCTGTCCTTCTGGGGAGCTTTCTCCTCAGCTTGCAGGCTTAACTTGCTCTCCTGAGCACCTGCTTTATTTGCTGTAGCAAGGGGGCTTTTACATTCAACACCCTTAACTCTATGGAACAGTTTTACAGGCAGGGTTCTAAGGGTTGCTTTGTTAGTCGTGCTGTTCTCCTAAAACAGCCTAGGTCACATCCGTTGCTTGATAATGCAAGGGATGCAGGGATCCATGCAGTACAAAATGGTAAACCACAAGACACTTCTCTTTTTTAATGCCTTTTATCAGAAAGACTATAATCAATAGAGTTATCTGTACTTCAAGGTCACTGCCCACAATGGAATGACAAACAGTATGATTATTTTACTCTCACTTCTTAATACTCTGAAGATTGTAGGTAGAGGGCTTAGTGATACATGCAGCTGAGCAATTCCTGAGGTAAAATAAAATCAAGATCACAGTCATCAAGTTTAATAACCTCAGTGAATGTATTGAAAGACTGACCCAACCTTAAGTCATTTGCTCTCTGCCAGGAGGACAGCCACAGAGATTGAGATGGGGAGAGAGCCTCATACCTTGAAGTTACCACGTTCCTGTAGTTATTAAGAGCCTTATACCTTGAAATTTATCATGTTCCTGTAGTTAAAACTGCTTCAAGTTCAATGCTGCACAGTGAAAAGGTGGAAAGGAAAAGAATATTAAAGCAACTGACACTACCCTTGCTCTTTGAATCATGAATTGTTCCAGACTCATGTCTGAATAGACAAAAGAGTGCTTGGCAGGGGAAAGAAGAGCTATTTGAGAGAGACTCAAGTCCCAGGGTGATTCTAGCCATCCAGTTCTTCAGAGAATCTGAGTTAGCCCTGTGCTGTTATATAACTGTGCAGCTTCACCCGGCAATCTGCCAGACGTGTTGGTCTTACATAAATCCCTCAACCTGTTTTGTTAGGCAGTATTATCTTTGGCATTTCTACTACCTGATCCAAGCAGGAGCTCTCTGCATCACCCTAGGGTGCACAATGATCTAAATCAACTCCTCATTCCGCTTGCTTGCCTTCTGAATCATAAGTTTATGCAGCTTTGGTTAAAAAAAAAAAAAAAGAAAAAAAAAAAGACTTGGCCTTCACGGTTGCTGGTGGCTCCACAACAGTTCTGAGCTAGGTGATTTAGCACTTCACTTGCCATCAATACACATCAGAGCAGGGAACAGCAACTACTGCAGTCTAAGCTGCAGAAAAGACCTAAAATTCATGAGTAACACGGACATAGATAGGAGTGATGCATAATAATGGGCTAAAGCAACATACTGACAGCAAACAGAGGACAGCTTATTCAATCAGATGTGTCTAAGAGACAAGAGCTCACAAGATCCCAACTAGATATTCTTTATTTTAGAGACCAGTTTTGCAGTATCCTTCCTGCACTGCCAAAACTTGCAGGCATAGATCAGCCACACCAGGGTGCAGACAAGCAATGCTGGGATCATTTAGGCTGAAAGGGAACTTTGGAGGTTAACTGTTCCCAACTCCTGCTCCAAGCAGGAACGGTTTCAAAGACAGATCAGAGGGGGCCGACACATATCACCAAGTGCAGAGAACTAGAATCTTCCTTACAGTGCTTGCCTTTAAGGTGAAAAAAAGGCTACAGGGTTTCACTTTTATATGAAACTTCCCAAAATGAGTGTTTCAAGAGAGGAATGGGCATAATTAAGGCTTCCCTTCATCTACCAGGTAAACAGTATGAATAGAAACAAGCAAACTATTTAAAGCAATCTGGGAATGGCTGCTGGAAAGCAAGATAAGGGTTCATTCAGTCCCTTCATCACTGCGGAAAGAATCAGCCGTGGCTAATAAGCCTGTTCCACTACTCAAAGATGACAGTAAATTAAACAAATTTCCAGAAAAAGACAAACATGATAATTCCTGCGTTAATATTCTGGAGGAAAGGCATTTTTTATCTATGATAGTACCAGCAAGCTGAGATGCATATAAATACACAGAACACACTGCAAACTCTTGATCTCTGTCATGTAATAACTACCAGAAAGATTAAATCTGAAGAGCTTATTTAAAAATAAACACTTCCAGACATTCCAGCAAAGCATTTCTCTTTGGAAAGCCTTTGAGTGCAAGTTTCTGTGGAAGTTCGGAGAAGGAGCCAGGCACCCTAAACAACTATTTTTAAAAGAATAATTTATCATTCCAATGCTGAATGGCTAAGCCCAACTGACAGACATCCTCCCCGTGCAAGCCTGGAGCACAATCTGCATTCCATGTTTGCACAAAGGAATCCAAATTTTGCTCACTGGTGTCCAGTAACACTGAAAGGCAGGAGGAGCGAGACTCACTTGAGCACTCGGAAGAGTCCCGGCGATACCGACGTAGGTCTGACCATTCCTGCCCCGCTGAGGGTGCCCAGCTGGACTTGAGGGTAGTAGACAGCCCGCAAGGCGAGCTTGGAAGACTGCAGCCTCGTCTTGATTACTTCCAAAGGGCAGGTAAAGATGGCACCGACTGTTCCTCCGCAGCTGTGA
The DNA here is from genome assembly GCA_032353885.1 of Nothura maculosa. Lineage (NCBI taxonomy): Eukaryota > Metazoa > Chordata > Aves > Tinamiformes > Tinamidae > Nothura > Nothura maculosa. The sequence goes on along the minus strand of JAUBOD010000036.1, from coordinate 493,315 downwards.
AAGACAACGAAACAGAAGATGGTTTCAGTGAATGGTGGTTGCCCGGACTTGTCAGGTCACAGCATCACCAAGGATAAATGAGATTTGACTGTTCTGCATGATCGAAAAACAGCAGGATTACGGGGATCGTTGTGGCATCAGCAAGGGAACTTGTTCCCAAGCTTTAGGGGAAGGAGGGAGAGCTCAAGAAATTAGGAGCATGTGTATGGAGTGGAGGGTGACAAGGAGGAAGACAAAACAGCAGCCCCAACAACAACAACATGACAGATCATCTGGTGGCCCCATGTTCTGTCAGGACTTGGAATTCTGCCCGTAAAAGCAGAGGCACCCACGTTCCACAGCTTGTTGCTCTGATGCAGACATACCCTTAGATGGATTTTTCCTATGAGAAGCAGGAAACTGGAGAAAAAGAACAAACCATTGGGGATTAGGACTCAGTAGACTGAAAACACAGCAACAGAAATCTTCACCATTTCAGTTCTTGAGTTTAAAAGGACTATTTATAGATATAGTAAAAGCCAAAGCTATTCTTCTAGATTAGGCAGGTTACATCAAAATCGTGAAAAACCAATATATTTTTGCTTGGGGGAGAGGACATTTTTCACCTTTTCTATTCTCCTGCTTTTTCGGTATCTTTAACTCATGTTTCCCCCCATAACCACAGGGCACAGAAAGAAAAACCACGGCTTCCAGGCCTTAATTCTTGCCATGACCAACCAGCCAGAGTGCTGCCTCCCAGAGAGCCTGCTGTGCCACGGGAGATGCCTGGGTTCCGACTGCCATGGCACTTAACTCAAGATTTCAGTTTTTATAAGGGCGTTTTCTACAACTGAACCAAACGGAAAGAAATCGTTTTCTTTGTTTACACAAGTGTTTAAGTTTGTTATCCCTGAAGAAGCTGTGCTTGTGATTTTCCTTAGAAAACACCAGGAGTCAAAAAATCTCTTTGATGGTAATGTGAAATTGTAATTTAAGCATTTTTCCATGGGGAGAGGAAGGAAAAATCTCTCCTATCCTTCAATTTCTGTAGAAGAGGAGGGAGGGGAAAATATAAATAAAAGCATTGCTTGCTAGAATCACAAAATATTTGCAGCCTGTAGGGTTCTGTTCAATGCACCATCCCAAACGTCTTGTTCGGATGAGCTGGTTTTCTTTCAGATGAGATTTCCACGCATCGGGTCCTGGTGTTACTTTATTCCCTGAATGGCTTAGAATAGCACAGGGAGCATAAAAGAAACACTTGATATTCCCAGAACGTTCCAAATGCCTGCATCTGGGAAGAAAGGGAAAAGGCAGCACAAACTCAGCTTCCTCAGCTACACCAACAGCCCCACACCAGGACAGATCCAGCCTGTGAGCGTGCAGCCAGATATAACCGATTTGGGAATATCCTATCCTGCAATCAAGATAAAATCTCTAAGTGCTTGTCCTGACTAGGGCCATATTTCTTTTTTAATACTAGCTGCAGAATCACTAGCACCGAGGTGATGAGCAGTGTTTGTTGTGCTAGCCTGTTGCAAAGAGAAATCCCCAAACAATGTTTAATCTGTAAAGGGAGTGAAACCTCCTTAGAAACACAACAGGCATCTTCTACAGGTCACACAGCAAGCACAAACAAGTGCCCAGCAATTCCTTGTATGTGTCCAAAACGCACCCATCTCTTCTGCAGGCCACATCCAACAACTTATCCAACAGCTTTGGCCTGTTACACACAGCCAGGAAAAAAACAAAGATTTTGTCCTTCAGGCTACCAGTTTCTCCTCTGATTACAAGCTGGGTCAGTCATATTTTGCTGTTAGAGAGTAAAATACAATTCTCTACTAGTTAATCTCCAGGTGCAGCAATCAAGGAAGCTCTCGACCTGAAGATATGAAACATTCAACAGTGCACTACAAAAAAAATGCAGAAAAAATATATTTGCTTATATAAAAAACAAACATTTTGTTTAAGTCATGCCAGTTATTACTTGTTCTCTTTCTATCTTTACAAAGTCCACCTCCGACAAGGCAATGACTTGCTCTCAACACCCACTAGCACAACTGATACAGATGATTCCAAAAACCTTAACTCAGAAGAGTGATTTCACCTGTGCTGGGTTTAATCACTGAGCTAATCATGCTGAATAAACCCAGAGCATGCTGCAAAGATCATGCAAACCTGAGATGCTCCTTCACTACGGTACTTTGACTTTATGGAGATTACAAGTTAAAAATGACTAACTGCTCAGTTGGAGGAATAATCACAATTTGTAACCTAGCCTGCAACCTTCTGCTGGGCAGGCATTGAAATCCTTTTCCTTCCCAAAGGACAGGAGCTGCTCTCAATACCTAGCAGCTATTTTGGGGATGGCAGGAGTCAAGTGAAACACTGCAGGGGATTCCTTCCTGTCTTTCTCCTAAGGGCTCACGCTATTGCAGATCTACCCACATGGGGTAGATGCTGGTAAATAATGGCACATGCTGCAGCACCGAGGGCTTCACAGAAGCAGTAAGGCAAGATATGCTCTTGCTATTTTGGTGTTGCATCGTTAACAGCTTAAAAAAAACAAGCTGCTGCATTCTCAGAAAGCACAGGACACCTTGTATCAAAACAAGTCAGGCTCATCTTAATGTCTCAATTTTAAGCTGGTAAGTATTCAATATATTTCCAACTATTAACTTTATTATCAGGAGTATATATCCTTACAAGCACTTACTGTGTTCCTCAGTGTAAATCATATCCAGCTGATGCACTGTTAGGAAATACATAATGTGCACGAGAGCCTGAACAAGACAGAGGGCTGCTGCATCAGCTGCTCTCGTGGAAATCACGAGCACAGTTTTATTTATATGAGAAGTCTCTTGCCCCTAGTTTGAACCAAGTACTCAGAGTAAACACCACGTTACCTACACAACATCAAGGTAACAGTTTGTTCTTGGCTTTAGCTCTGCAGATACTGTGCCAGTTTTACAAGGCACTAGAGCCTCTGAATATCAGTTCTTAGCAAACTAATACCTTGTTACCCCTAGCAGACAGTGCAACTCCAGCTGCAAAGACAAGGAGGTCCCATCTCCTGAAGGGAGACTGGCAGACATTGACTTTGTCAGGGTCAAAGCTTTTTCCCAACCAAAAATTACCAAGAACCGCATGGACTTCAGCAAAGATGTAGGAAGACAGAACTGTAAACATACTTCAATTTATTGTGAGACTTAAGCAACATGTTTGTTGCTTTCAAAATCTTCCCTGCCCTCAGAGTCATCTTCCCATCAACATCCCAGGACCTTTCACTTGGCTGTTACTATTGTGAGTCTTAAAAGGAAGGAACAGAAACAAGGGCAAACCACAGAGTCTGTCTTCCTATAAATAACCGAGTTAATAAGAAGCTGCCTCCTTCAGCAACCGGGCAATGCTTTCTAATTGGTTTAATTTATCACTCGGAGCCTCCGTGTGCCCTCTGGATGTGAGGATAACGTGCGGCAGAGCTGCCTTTTTTGTGCATGCACAAGGATTTTGTGCTTCACCTTCCTAGGCTCTGACAAATCCTTTTCCTACAGGTCACTTCTAAGAAGCTATCATAACACCAGTAAAATATCACTAACAAAACTGGTTAAAAAAACAAAACAAGCAGAAAAAAAAACTCAACCTTTACAATGCAGTGAGTATCTAAACACCTGGGTCTAACGCAGAGGTACCATTTAGCTAAAACTTCATGTTAGACAGCCAAGCTGCTCTACAGTAAAGAATCTTGGCCAATTTCTTAAGGATGAGAGATGCCTAAGTCCAGCTCTGGGGCCTCACAAGCACAGGCTAGGCTCAAAGGACGCTGGTTCCACTGCTTAAACAGACGTTTCTGTGGCAGTTGCAGGATGGTGCCACTCACAGAAGCCACAAGAGCATGGTGGGCAAGTCTATCCCCACAGAGAAGCCGGGTGTGTTCCCATTGACCACTCTGACTACATCTCTCAACAATTAAGGCTTCAACAACAACGATGTGAAAAGCCAAACACAGACATGTCGCAGCTCCATGCAAGGAGGCATCAGTGGACAAAATCTGCTGTCTCATTTGCCTTTTTTTAACATCACTGCGATACAAATGCTGCTTTTCTATGTCTTTTTGACAGTAAGGCATTCAGAATGAAAGGCAGCCCCACAATGAAGGTTTAAAGCCAACGTACCCTGACAGACCACATCTCTTCCCCGTATTGTATTGCCATACTTGCTTTAGATATCTAAGAGTCTTATTCTAAGAGAAAGTGGCCAGGAGGATATTGGTCTTCCCTTTTTTCCTTTCCATGCACAATGCAAAGCTCAAAACTGATTTCCCAAGGCAGCTGCAGAAGATATTCATCCATTAAGATCCTGAGAGAAGGCACAAGGGGTTAGACTAAAATGCTGATGGGTGAGACGAGTTATGTGAGGGCACATTTAGCTCAACAGCATCATTATCCTAACAATTCTCATATGCCCATCCAGGTGCAATCTCCATGCAGACCCAAGGCGCTGCTCTAACAGAAATAAAGAAAACGACACAGTACATAGAGCAGCACATGCTGCTCAGGCCAGCACAAGGGCAAGGGCTCTGGAAAATTCTGCTTTGCTGGTTTTAATATTTATATTAAATGGACTCACTGTTCCATAGAGATGTCAGAAGAGGCTGAACTCTTCAGCAACGGAAGCCACAATGACCCGCTATTTAGCAGGTGAAATGCCTACTTGCATTTTACAGCAGTATGGCGCCAACATCCTCCTTTCCTTCCAAATTAGGGTATCGGCAAATTGGGGTATCCGCAAAATGCACCAGAGCTACAGGTCTGTCTTGGGGGGGAGCCCTCAGGTGGCGCTGGGCTGGGGGGGAGCCCCGTGCGAGCAGGATCCAGGATCTAGGATCTGGCTCGGGGTTCCGGGCTCCGGGCCGCCTCTCCCCGCCGCTTTCTTTCACTTCCAGCCAACGTCCCGTGACCTCCAGCGGCTCCGCGCGACCGGGCGGGGTGGCCGGGCCCTGCACAGGCCCCGGGGCTGCCCATGCTGCGGTTCCGGCTGCTGCGGCGCCTCAGGAGCCGCGCGGGCCGGCGCAAACCGGAGCCGCCCGGCTGGGACCGGCACGAACCGGCCCGCCGGGACCCGCCAGGACGCACCGGGCGCCGCGCGGCCGCCGGGCACTCACCCTCCGGCGAAGAGGTGCAGCAGCGTGTTCTCCTGCGGGGCGCCCGCCATGCCGCCCGGATCCCGGTTCCCGGATCCCGGTTCCCGGTTCCCGGTTCCCGGATCCCGGTTCCCGGATCCTGGTTCCCGGTTCCGCTCCCGGTTCCGCCCCCGCCGCCGGCAGCCCCAGCAGGAGGCCGGGCCGCGGCGCGCACGTGACGCCGGCCGGACGTGCGTCACAAGGACGCGCCGACGTCACGCGTGGCGCGGCGGCGCTGCAGGGCGCGGGCCTGCGCATGCGCGCACTGGGACTGGGCAATTGTGGGTTTTCTACCCCAAAAGGAACGTGCTGGGAACACATTGAAGTCTGCACAAAGGGGCCCAAACTGAGGGACGGGTTGGCTGTGCACAAACACCATAGCTCACGGAGAGCCATGCAATGGCAGGAGGTTATTTATAACACAGCGGGAGACTCAGGAAAGCGGCTCCCCCATCAAACGGGCTTGTTTGGCCCGGGGCGGTGCCAGGTCTTGTACAGCATGGAAGGAGGAGGCGGGACCTGAGCGAAAAACACAAACCTGCTCAGAGCAGGCGGCAAAGGGAGAAGGGGAAATAGGGCTGCTTGGAAGAGAGTGAATGGGGTGACTGTGGCGTGGGAGGGAGGAAGGAGTTGAGTGTCCAAGTAGGAAGGGTCCAGGACCATGGAGGAGCTGATCCTGGCAGTTGTGCAGGGGTGGGAAGTTGCTACAGCAAGAGAAGAAGCTGCAACTTTCTGGGCACAAAGGAAGGAAGAAAAATCAGTTTTTCAAGCCTCTTGGTCATGCAGCCCTTGCAGGCCGTGCACGGGGCCATTCCCTGGCTGTGTTTATCCTGCTGCCGTCTCCTTGCTCCTCCCCAGGCTGTGCTGCGCACACGGAGGAGTCTCTTCCAGCTGTCACTTGGTCAGGGGCAGAGGGCCGGTCCGCAAGGCAGGAGGCCAGCGGAGCGGGAGCACCGACAGGCAGGAGGGACGAGCGGGGCGTCCTGGGCAGCAGCCCCATG
>JAUBOD010000036.1:429273-475501 GCA_032353885.1 Nothura maculosa | reverse complement strand
CTCACTCAAGGGGGATGGAGTGCTCACTCAAGGGTGGTGCTCACTCACAGGGGGAATGCTCACTCACGGAGGGGGTGAGTAATCACTCACAAGGGGTGGAGAGCTCACTCATGGGGAGGAGTGCTCACTCATGGGGGAGTGTTCACTCAAGGGGAGTGCTCACTCACGGTAGAGGGGAGTGCTCACTCATGCAGGTGTGCTCACTCAGGAGAGGGCCCACTCCGGGGAGTGCCCACTCCAGGGAGTGCCCACTCCGCGATCGTGTTCAAAGCATTCCCTACACTCCAAGGACTATATTTTCCGGATGCTTATGTTGCATAGGGTTCAAAAATGAATCTCCCATGTCCCAGGTGAAAGCTCTGATGCTCAGATTGTTCTTTATTCTAGGATGGATCGGCCTTTCTCTATTCTAAATGAAGCTTTTCAAAAATTTCAGCTACAAAAATGAGAACAAATGTTCAAAGCTCAAATAGTTTCAGGATTCATCCTTACCAGCCATGTCAAATTCTTGGAGTTTGTGATTAATCTTTTCGGTGAGATAGCTGGGTTTCTTACTAGACACTCGCCTCCTTTGGTGTTTGGATGAGTAAATCTCTCTTCTCTCACAGTCTGCATGGGTAAAAGAGAGGTAGCACAAAGACTGTGCTGTTTGACCTACCTCAGGTTGCTTCTGTTGCTGCCTGCCTCCATTCCTGCTGAATGAGCCTTCAGTGCTTTATGTCTGAGGATGCCAGCTCTGTGATGTCTCTGCTGAGTTTCTGCAATCATCTCATGGCCCTTGCAACACTGTTCCTGAAGGGCTGTAGGAGATGACTTTCTACAAAAGAAAGAGTCTCTCTCTTCAGCTGCAGACGATGCTCAGTTGCTGACTGTCAGTCCAACCTGCTTTTGCATTTTTGTTTGCTCCTGGTCACATGGAGACCTCCTTCACCCTGCTGGCACTGACTGATCCAGCCACTCTGCCTGGCTCTGTCAGCCACCCGCTGTCCCAGAGTCTCTGTGTTCGGAGAGGGTTGGGACACCATGGAGCCACCCTATGTAACATACCAGAGAGCAGCTGTCTAGGGAGAGGAATAAGGGGTTAAAACCTACCAGACTCCTGCATTAAGGCCAAGCTGGAATCAAAATCATCTTGTGAGACAGATCTAAGGGTGCAGTTTCCATAAGGAAGCCAGAGAACTTGAAAGCTCCAAACTCTAGACTGGGCTTCCTCCCATTTCAGAAATATGTTAGCACTGGTTTGTCAGCACTGTGACTGTCCCCTCTGCCTTTTTTAATGAAATACAAGCTAATGGTTGAAGACTGAGAGCTGGAGATCTAAGTTCTGCTCATTACCGGACTGCATCACCATCCCCTCTGTAAAGCTGAGGTCCAGATCTATTTCTTTCAGCCAAAGAACTGTTCTGAGAACACACTGGGGTTTGCAAGGTAAATGGCAATCTTCAGAGGAAACAAAACAATTCTTTAGTTCAGAGCCAAATCTCACCTATTTAAAATTGGTAACAAACTGCTGTGGATCAAGAGTGGAGAAAGAGGCCAGATTCTGGAGTAAATCCTTTGTCATTCTTTTGCCTCCTTAGCTAGACCTTTAACTGGCACTGTCAGCACAGAACAAGGCACTCAGCCCCCGCCTGGCACTGTATTGCGTATTTTGTGTGACATAAAACTGAAGTAATTGCAAGGAGTATCTGAGATTGTATCTTGGCTCCTGCCTTCCTCCCTTGCAGCCTGAGCAGCCTGGAGGCTCCCTGTGCTCCTCTGTGCAGGACGCAGTGGAGATGCCGACTTCTGTTGCTAGCACGAGTTTGTCAGTGCTCAGCCTTGCGAGAGATGGTGGCACTCCAACCGCAGGACAGTGTCAAGCTGACAGCAGAGCGTCTGGGTGGTTGTCCTGTGCTGAGTGGGCACATTTTTGCTGTTGTGACTCTATAGGGGCTTGCCTGAATCCCAGGCAACAGCAGAGCCACTTAGATGCTTGTCCCTCTTTTCATCTCTGATAGCAACAGGTTAAATCAAATTTATCCTTGAGGTAAAACCTACCGCAGTTCAAAGTTACCGAGATGGAGTGAGCTCATGAGATACAGTTTGCTGTCTTACTAGAACTCAAGCATGAGATCAGCTTGATATCTGAACTCCTGTTGGGTGCTTGTTCTCACTCCCACTGATGGGGTGAAGCCTTCTTATCTCCCTCACCTTGTGGTCTGTGCCCTGAGGCTGCAGGCCCCTACATTGAGCACCCTGATGTATAAATAACTTGGTGTCTCACTGGGTTTGAATGCTGTTTATACCCCACTGCCTGCCACGTCATGTGCCAGGGTTATAAATACACTGCTGCGTCTAGACTGTATCTAAACTTGGCATTGGGTACCCAAGTTCCTGAGAGAAGCAGTTTCATCTATTAGCACAAACAAAGCAGGGTGCCCCAATGTGTTTGAGCAGGGGTCTAGAGACAGCTTGGCAGCAGAGTCCTCCCTTCCTGTCATGCCGGAGCAGCACTGGCCCTGCTTTCTGAAGGGCCCTTGGAAACTCTCTTCCTCCCCCACTGCAAAGATCCTGGGCACTCAGCCCAAAGGAAATACCTGACCTTATCCTTTCCTGATGTGCTTCAATGCACCATTGAGTTCAAGAAGCCCCACACATCACAGACTCACCTTCACAAGGCCGGGCAGGTCCACGCTGAGGCTGCGCTGGGGCTGGCAAGGCAGGCTCTGGGGTCCAAGGGGAAAGCTGCCCTGCTGAGCTGGAAGGGAAGAAAAGAGGCATTAGCTGCTTCCTACAGCCCTGCTGGTGCAGCTGCAGCAGGAGCCTTTCGGGCTCACAAGCAAAGCTCATGTGGTTCCCCATGCATCATGTCCGAGGTAACATGTTTTGCCAAAGGACAGGGCACCGCTGAAGGCCGGGCTGCCTGCACCTGCACGAGGGAAGCTGCAGGAGCTCCTTCCTGTGCCTGTGTTTTGTTTGGAGGCCAGCAGCACTCTCGGCACATCGCTGGCTGGTGAAGGGCAGGACAGAGGATCAACTCTTGCCGCAGGGCCTTGGCAGTCAGTACATTCTGTGCCAACACTGGCCAGGCCCATGTGGAAGCTCCCCGGACCATAACCCTGGGCAGGAGCACCCGGCAGCGTGGGCGGCTCTGGGGGCTCTCTTGCCAGGCAGCCACACAGCTCCCCGCTCAGGCACCAAGACCAAAGCTCTCCCCGCGGCAAGAGCAGAGCGGAGCCAGGGCAGTCTTGCTGGACAGCAGACCCAGAACATCTCCATTTGGGGAAAGCTTTTGTGACAGGACACATCTGTACCATGCAGAGAAGTTTCTCTTAGATTAGATCCAAATTCTGCACAAAAGAAGGGAAGGGAAGAGAAAGAAAGAGAAGGGAAGCAAAAGGAAGGGAAGAGAAAGGAAGAAAGAAAAGAAGGCAAGGAGGGAGGGCATTTCTTTCACTTGCTAATTATAGAGCAGATGTTTAAAATGAACATATCCATAAATATACAGCAAACCTCTGGTTTCAACTATATTTGATTTACAAATGCCCTATTTTTTTTTCCCAGTGGAGGTTCTGTACCCTGACATATGAATCGTCCTGTTAACTTTTTTCTTTCTCAGGTAACTTTGGCAGATGCTTCCATAGCAGTCAATGGGTTTATGGATTTCAAGCACCTGACATTCTGTCTCTGAAGTAAACTAAAACCCCAACAGCAGCTCCAGTCTCACCTCATGGGTATGTCTCTGCTGCTCATCCACTGCTGGACTTGCTCCCAGCACAACATCAGCCAAGGCACTGAGATTCTGCAAAACAGAAGTGAGAGAAACGTGGGAGGAGGAGGCGGCAGCGAGTGCTAAAGGAGGAGATCAACCTTTCTCATGCTCCCCCTTCCTGCCCTTCCCCTTCGGTGTCCTTCTCAAGCAGCTGCAGGGCATTCCTTGGTTTGTGCTGGGCTCAGAGGATGCTGCCAGGTCAGCAGGATATACTGTCCATTTAGACACAAGGAGTATTATTTAGTCTAGAGACTCTCAAAGGAAATATCCATTTGCACGTGAAAAATCTCTGGAATTTCACTCGCTCCCTCCAGTGTCCCTGTATCTCTGCAGCCTCGAGAACGTCTCTGCTTTCTCTACCCTCTGCCGACGCTGGATGTCCCCAGCAGCCCCGTGCCCAGCGGGGAGCACGTGGGGTTCTTGCCCACCCCGGCACAGTCACAGCAGCTGGAAGCCTCTCCCAGCACCAAGGGCCAGCGTGTCCAGGGGGCTGAATCCGGCTTTCCCGGGTAGCAGGAAGAAGGGAGAGGAGGCAGATAGGGGAAAGATTCTGTCCAGAACGTCACATTTGCTCATTGAAATGTCTCTAAATATCACTTGCTGGTATAGCTAGCTCACATTTTCCTTCTGTTTTCTTTCTCTCTTTAAGAGGAAAAAAAAAAGCCAACAAAAACAAAAGGTCAGGTATTTTGTTCAGAGGACCTGATTTCCAAATTGTTGTCCTCAAAACTTCCCTGTTTTAATCTCACACCTGCCCCTCACTCAGGTTTTCATTGACAAGGTGTTCATCAGCACTCAGAAACAGAGGGCCGTAGGGCTGCATGGATTAGGCCAATGATAAATCCGGGTAGGGTATTTGCTGTTTCCCGTTTTTCCCTCTCCACAGCAGGGCTGTGGCTCTGGGAACAGGCTCCTGCAGCCGGGCGGCCGCCCTCCCTGCAGCCCTGGCTGCCCTCGCGCTCCATGAGCAGAGGGTTAGAGAAGGGTGGCCAGGGCACGTGGTGGCAGAGCCCACAGCTCCCTCCCGGTGTCCATTACACACTCTCCAGCCAGATGCTTTCAGGCTGCATAAGGCCTTTCGAGGGGCTTCCAGGCACTGTATTATCTACACAGACCTCAAGGCACCTCAGATAAGTAGCTCAGGTGTAAAATGCAGCTCAGGAATAAGGAAGAAACATGATGTTTGCAGCATGAGAGACTGTCGTGTCATGCACTGGAGTCTTAGCAGCACAAAAATCTCCTAGGTTAATGCATAGGAAGGAATCATCCAAATGAAGCAGGTATAACAGACCATTGTTAAGCATTTCTGAGAAATTCACATATTCCTGCAAAAAAAAAGACAGGGACACTCCAGGGTTATACAATCACATTTTGCCTCCTAGAATTTTTCTAGGAATTTAACAGCAACCCTGGATTTCACAATTTCAGTGCTGAGGGTTATCTGATGCCATAGATAGGCAAATGGTAAAGCAGCCTGTAAAGCTGGATCTCTCTCTACACCGTGTGCAACCTACCTATTTAGGCAGCTTTTGGGAACTGCAACCCAGTTACAACACACAGCAGAGCAGGATTATCCCACCGAGATAAGGTGCTGGCCACCTTTCCCCTCACACTCGGTTCCCAGCCTAATTAGGGAGCACGGAATTCCCAAAAGCCATGGACCTCAGTCCTTTGGTGAAGGGCCACAGCAGCTTATGTTTAATTCTTTTGATCTGCACAGTATGTGGGAAGCACAAGGGTCTGCTCTCTGATTCTGGATATGTGTTTTCTGCTGGACCATGGCCTTGCACAGAGGGCAGAGGAAAGCTGAGATGTTGGCAACTCACTTAGTCCTGTTGCAAAACCCTCCACCTCTGACTTGGCTTCTCCTTCTACCCGCTGCGCGGACACTCACTGTGGCCCTGTGATAAGGGAGTCATTGTTGGGAGTTATTAATAGTTATCAGACTGGGGTCACTCACTGTGTTACTCACGGCTAATGTGTCAGCCAAAGTTCTTCCACCAGGAAGCTGCATTTCCTACCCGTGGTCTGTCTCAGTCTCTCCTCCCTTCCGAGAGGTGTCTGCAGCGCAGGGTGTTAACACGTCTCTCTCCAGGTTCTTCTTTCCCATTCACTTTCTTTTCTCCGTCCAGGCAGGAAGAAAGATGCCCAGACACTCACCAGGGTGACACTTCTCATCGGGACACTCTCATGTCCTTAAACAGCGGCTGCAAATTGAATGCCAGTGTAAAATGGGGAGCTTGCTGCTCCTGGGATGCCGAGTAGGTTAATAAAGCACTGTGGTGAACAGAGAAGCTACACCAGGTCATTCTCGTGAGTGACAGCAGAGGGAAACGGAGATAAGGCCATTTTTAGATAACAGAGAGAAAGCAGGAGGGGCAGCAGAGCAGCTCCCGAGGCCACGGCTGAGATTGCAGAGCACTGAGCATGACAAGTGCGCGTCACGGAGAGCGAGGCAGCTCAAAGGGAGGCAGGCTGCAGCTTCCCTCAACTATCTGTGCTCGCCATTCCCAGAAGTTACCGGGAGGATCAGGAGAGTCCCTAATACCGCAAATTCACCATCTGGGGCTTTCTTGGCTTTTTGACTTACTCATTTGTGCACTTCTCATGCTAAAGGTCTTTTCTCTGTGGAAACTCTTCCTAGCAGAACTTAAGCTGACTCAAGGGAAGATTTATTTTAGGAGACTGCTTTTTAAAGAGAAAACAGAAAAATGAAGCTCTTAGCACTTTGCACATTTGTTCATGTCCTGAGCAAACTGCTTCCTGTGCAGACAGGGTAACACAAAAAGCAGGCAACACCCAAGCCCGGCAGCGCTGTGTCCCTGTGCACAGAGCTCTGGGCTGCGAGTCAAGAGACTGTGGCTCTACTCCTAGCTCCACACTGCCCTTTTGAGTGCCTCTCAATGAACCCATTCATTGACTCGTGCCTCAGTTTCCCTGCTACTCAATCAGCCGCGAACCTGACCCTTGTGGGGTGGTCCTGAACACTGCAAAGTAAGTGTTAAATATTGCTGCTAGCTGGCCAGCTTAACTGGGCTTCAGCACCATCTCTGTTCCTTGAGCGTTTACTAGACTTTGTTCTTGCTAGAAGATCCTGTACTTCAAACGCTTCTCCTTAGAATAAAAGGGAAAAAATATATATACACAAATAAGGAAACAAACCACAGCTCCAGCAGCCAGGAAGCACAAACCAAAACGCGACAAAGACGCTTCTCTGGCTAGGTGACATCCTGCCGGGCCATTGCTAACTGCCCAGGAAGGAGCGTGTGACCAGAGCCCTGGCCATGTCAGTGAGGCTGCGTTCGGGTCCGCGAGCGGAGGGGAAGAGAAACCGCACACCAATTAACTGCAATTACCCGGGGCAGACGATGAGCTGTGTACAGATGGTGGCCATGAGCTGGTGTCACGGGGGAGTCACCCCCGTTTCCCTGCAGTGGCTGCAGGGAGGCAGAGCCACGGCTGGGCTCTGTGTCCCCCGGCACCTCCAGGTGGAGAGTTTGCAGCCCTGTCCGCCTCCCTGCCCTGCAGGGCAGCAGCGAAAGCCAAGGGCCGTGGCGAGGAAGAACAGGAGCTCGGGCCGCATCCCTGTGAAGGACGGCAGGGGCAGAGGCTCCCCCGTCCCGGCCGCCGGTGCCCCCGCCGCCACAGCCCGTGCTTGTGGTTAGTCTGTCTCGAGCCCCGATGTGAGAGACGGAAACCGTTGACTGGAAACTCCCCCGCGTGGCGGCCACCTCGGCAGCGCCACCTGAGCCGCCGGCTCCGTCCCAAGGGGAAGCGTGGCCTCCGCTGAGCTCAGCTTTCCGAGGATGCTCATGTTGGGAAAAGCGTCGCCCGGCCCTTCCCAGCCCCGCACAGGCACAGACATGTTTCCCTCAGCTACTGCCTTCCCTGTGTCCTCCAGTGCTGTCCCTTATCCCTTTCTTCATGGGATTACGTGGGATTAATTTTCTTCGTACTGCTTTTCTGTAACCGGCTGTATATGAATACAAAAAATAAATGCAATCGGCTCTGTTATGGAAAAGAAATTGTAAGCAGGCAGAGCACAGAATGCAAAACAGAGCATCTGCCTGGGGTATTTTGGCCACTGCTTTTGCTCCGCTCACTGCTTGGAGAGGCCAAAGAAACCTGCAGTGATGGGGAACTAGAGACCCAGCTCCACAGGCAGCCCTCTCAGTACCAGCAGAGCTAAGGGAGGCCTTGCTCCTGGTAGACTCATGCCCTATGACTGCATTCTCTCATGACTGATCATGTGCAGCTTCTCTCCTGCTGGAGGTAAAACTTGCATTCCTTAGTCTGGTGAGACCTGAGCTCACAAGACAGCCCTTTCCAGCCCAGACTGTCCCAAAGAGCCTCATGGAAAGCCTCTCAATTCTTTGGTAGTCCTAAAATTGCACCTTAGTGGGGCCAAAATAGATCTGACAGGACTGAGCAGGGAATATTTCTACAGCAAGGGAGAAGAATTCAGAACTGCCCTTGCACTGAGGGGCTCCACCGTCCTCGTGCTCCATGCACCATCAGCTGCGTGATGGGCAGAGTGGCAAAACAGAGGGCAGGAGCAGACTGAACACTGAGAACACCGGGCAGGGAGATAAACCTGTTGGCACAACCGAAACCCCGCGCAAGCCCTTGCAAAGCTTTGGCCTTCTCCCTGCCTCGGTTTCCCCAGCCACGACGTGGAGGTGGCAGCGTCTCCCTGTCCAGCTCGCCAAGCTCTGCAGAAAACCTCTCACGGAAGCTGCAGCACAGCAGGAGCACGAGGGTTTGGGTTTTTTTCCCATTTTTATGAAACGCTGAAGGGATGAGCAAATGAGTAACCAACAAAACTCGCGGCCGCTTTTGAAATGCCTGGCGAAACCCTCGCCAGCAAGGGAAAAGGGCTTGCAAGGGAGCCGAGATGCAGACGGGTGCCAAGAGCAGCGCTTGCCTTCTGGCAGGAGTGAGCAAAGCGCTGGTCCTCCCGCACACTTGCCTGCTGGCAGAGGAAAGGAAATAAGAAAGGAAGAGAAAAAAAGAGGATGAGGGGAAAGAGAGAGAGGGAGAAAAAGAGGTGAAGAGGAAGGAGGGAGGGAGAAGCGACGCAGTGCGGCTGGCCGGCTGCTCGCTGCAGCCCGTCCAACAGCAGCCCTGGCGGATCATAAAACAACCCCTCACATCCGTGTGGTTTCTGCTGCTAGGAGACGGGGTGCAAAACACACAACCTCATGCCGGGCTCTGTAAAACCCTATATCCCCCTCAGACCCTGGGTTCATCTGAAGAATTTGCATCACCTAATTAGAACCAAACTGGATTTTGGGGGAAAAAAAAGTAAAATAAAATATGTTAATAAAATACAAAAAAAAGATTCCTCTTCTTCATCCCCTATTTTCACCCTTTTTGTGCCTTTGGCAGTGAAGCTGAACTTGGTGCTTCAGCCAGATTTGGCCCTTGCCTCCCTCCCTCCGCTCTGCCTTTCCTACCTGCTGCCACGGGCCGCATCCCGCGTTGCGTCCTCCCACGTGCAGCCTCCTCAAGGGCCTTCAGCCGCTGCCGCCCAAGGTGCTTGCCAGCCTCCGGGCTGCCTCTGGCCTCCACAGTGCGAGGGGGCCTCCAGGCCCCGCAGGAGCAGCACTGTGGGACAGCACTGTGGGGCAGGGGGCTGTGGGGCAGTCACTGCAGGACAGCCCGCTGTGGGGCAGCACTGGGGCCCATGTTGGCCTGGCAGGTGCCCCCCTCAGCTCCGGGCCCTGGCACTGCCCGGGCCCCAGCTTTCCCACACACAGGGAGCCCGGAATACCTCCCTATCCCACAGAACCGCCAGCATTGGCGGCCACAACTGGTGCCGCAGGGCAGACCCGTGTCCCATGCGTGTCCTCCTGGCACCTTGCAGGGACCAGTCACGGGTTGCGGTGGCCATGGCTGCTCCAACACTAGGATAGAAACCCCTGGGCAGCAACACTCGGGCCTCACGTGTCTGCTCGTGGTGGACACTGTGATGGTGGGGACAGCATCAGCCCCTCCTTGGGTCCTGCCCACATTGTGCAATCAGCCAAACCTGAAGCCACCGCGCGTTGCTCCTGCTGCGCCGGGGCCTGGCGAGGGCCACGCTGCGACCGGCGCCGAGCTGCACGCCGATTACAGAGGCCATGAGCAACGCTCATTCCTGGCGGGTGCATCACGGCCGGCGCTTCCGGAGCAGGCAGCCCGTGGAGCAGCAGCAGGGCCTGGCAAGGCCGGCCGGATCCGCTAGGGCCCGCGCGCTCAGGAGGATGCAGCTGCATCCTCCCCGCCAGCCCCGCGCTGACGTGTTCCCTTCACGAGCGCAGCCCCTCCTTGGGGGCACTTGGAGCTCCTCAACGCGCCGGCCCTGCAGGAAATGCCCCTGCGAAGGGGAATTCAGCACAACTCCGTTGTGCAGCAGCAGCGCCTGCCAGGAGCCTGGCGCTGTCTGGCGCGGGGCGGCGCGGGGTTGAGGAGGGGACTGATCCAACCCGGCCTTCGTGGGGCTTCCAACACCCTGCGCAGGCTGAGCCCGGCGGTGCTGGTGTCGGGGGGACCCGATGGACACCGAGTACATCACGGCGCCGGGCGAGAGGAAAGCCTCATGTTGGGGAGGACGGGCGGACAGAAGACAGGTTCCTGAGGAGACTTGCTCACAGGAGGAGAGGGAAAGGTCAGTTCCTGACAGGCTGCTCAACATGAGCACATTGTTCCTAGGGGCCTTGGCCATCCCCCTCTCACCAGCTGTTACCTGGAAAACCCATCGGCCTTTCCCCTCCCTCTGCCCGGAACAGGGAAGTTCCTGAGACAGCTGTAACGGCACCAGCTTCCTGGCCAGTCGCCCTCATCTTCCTAGAGGAAAATCCACAGGCTGGAGGAGGCCCACGGAGAGAAGGGTGCACGAGGCAGCCCCGAGACGCTCTCTTTGGCAGAAGCACCACATCCCATGGCAGGACACTTATATTTCATTATACCTGCACCTACATGAAATTGCTTGGCAGGGTCACCGAACAGCCCCTACCCTGCAGCAAAACACAGCGGCTCCTCCAGAAGGCACCAGTCGCTTCCTCACCACTCTGCTTCCACTCCCTGTCTGCAGTTTCTGCAAAGGCGAGAGGGGCAGACAGTCAGACACACCATATCAGTTAAAATTGCCTTCCAAGCCTTCTCACACAACGTATGGGGCTTATCCATAGGGCCCTCCAGCTCAGTAGAACGTTCTAGTCTTGGATTTTGTATCCCAACACAAACCAGAGCTGGGCAAACCGGTGCTGAAGTGCTGCACTGCCGTGTGCCTCACTGCCCTCACAACACGGCACCGCTTGCCTGTGTGATGCCAGAGCAGGCTCCGTGCACACACGAGATGCACAGGCCTTTCCCATTGAATGGCTATTTTAAAATCTCCATGAGATCGTAGAACGGACACAGAGCAGGCCAGTGGTGAATGGCAAAGGGATTGCCAACATGATGCTCCTCCCAATGTTGTCTCGGAGAAGTCATCAAGAAGGGAACCTCTTGGTTGATTTAAGGTTGCTTTGGCTCACAATCAGCCCTGAATAATTCAGGCCTTTGGAGAAGCTGTGGGAATGAAGTGGTGGGGAAGCTGTAGGTCCTCCTGAAGAGACAACTAAAGTCAGAGGGCCGGCTCTGTGTACACGGAGCACACGTGGCCTGAGGAGACGCCGTCTCTGCTGGGTTTTGGCATCGAGTCTGCTACTGTTGGCCAGAAAGGCCAGTGGGGAGCAGGAATTTGGGGATTTCTTCAAAATGACAGTATTGGAAAAGAATGTTGAAATGTTGAACATTTCCCACAAAATGAGTTCTGAATTTCTTTTTGGTCGGGAACCATCAAACTGTATCATTTTGCTTCTTTTGAAAAGGTAGCCATGTTCAACACGATTATACAAGCACAGCTCTTCAAATATAAACAAGAGAGAACATTAAATTTTTAACCTTTCTTCCTCTAGGTTCCTTTGAGATGGTTTGTGCATGACTGTTCCTTCTTGAAGAGACTTTCTGCAGAGATCTATTCAGGTCTGTGGAAAGATAAGCAGCAGCTCCCATAAGCCTGTTGACAAGGATAAGAAAGGTATAGAAAGATGTAGAATTCACAACTAATTGCACTTGTAATGGTAATTTCATTTTTCTTCCCTTCCAACTATATTCCTTTCGTATGAAATAAAGATGATTTCTCGGTGTATAGAGTCTAGCACAAAGAATTGCCACAGATGGTACTGAAGCATCGAAAAGCAAAATGCAGCTTCAGCTGTGTTTTTCATCACCTTACTGATGCAAACAGAAGCAAAACTTTCCCATTTGGGCAAATGGAAAGAATCCATAGTTTGCACTTCCCTACTGCAACTTCAGGACCTCGGTGGGCGCTGGATGCAGCTGGGCTGCTACGTGTGCATCTGCAAGGAGACCTTTCTACAGCATCTGCAATATCCAAGACTGTTCTGGAGAACAGGTTTTTTTGTTTGTTTGTTTGTTTTTAATCAATTGCAACCTGTTTCAATTCCTGCTGATAAATACTATTGCTCAATAGCACAAATGAAGGGAGCAAGGTGCAAGCCAGGGGCGTGGAAAAGGCTCATGCAAGGGCAGAAATGCAGCATTTCCCTCGGTGATTTGACCTACGTGTCCACATTTATGCATGCTGCTAATCCCCACATTGGTTAAATGCAGATTTCGGGCGTTGCAGGCTCAGCCCCATGTTGAGGCCTCTGCCCTCACACCCCAGCCTCTCTTGCCACTTGACAAAGGAAGGAAGGAACAAAAATCCAAAGCCTCAAGACTGTTTTTATTTATGGCCATGTCCGTGGGCCACTCTTTGTCTAGACAGCTGGCATTAGTATTTGAAGCTGTCCGGGAACTTGAAATACCATTTATTTGCAGGAGAAATAAAGGCCCTGAGATTAAACAGTTCATAAAAATAATTTGGGAACTGACACAGGGCCCAAGGAGACCAAAGGTAACAAGGTCTTGAGCAGGCATCTTCATTTGTCTTGGCGATGCAGATGTTTTCTCAGAAAACAAAACAAAACAGCTTCCATCTCCAGGAACCTCTCCCAGCCCCCTCTGAAAACAGTTTGGCTTCAGGGAAGCGTCTCCTGCTGCTGCCTCTCCTCCCCACTGTTACTTGGCTGCCCAAACTTGCCCCCACTAGGTAGCTGCTGAGCAAACTAGTCACCCAACTGGACAGGAACGGCGTTTACCCTTCCAAGAAAAGCCTGGGAACTGGGAGCTGCTCTGTTTTCACGCAGAGAGCCTCAGGATATTTCACCTGCAGCAAATCATCATGTTCTTTTCACTCACAATCGTTTGGCTTCTGCTTGCAGCAGGAAAGAAAGGCAGGGGAAATGGAGAGCAGGAACTCCCAGGTGGCCATGAGGCTGGAAATGGCCCCATTGCATGGCCACCTCATCCCTCTGGCCTGCCCAATACACTCCTGTGCTACCACTTCCCACAATTCAGGGTTCCAGCCACAGAGCTGGGCTGGGAAAGAGCAAAACCAGCTCGTGGGCTCCATGTGCTCCCTGCCCTGGGCACACAGTGCCAGGTCACCCAGGGGAAAGCGTGGAGAGCCGGACACAGCCCGTGATCGTACAGGGCAGCTGCTGCATTTGAACAACCACATTAATTAAGGTACTAGAGCCCCCCCCCTTTAGAAAGAGCCTTTCTCACAGCCCCAAAACATGAACGGTAGTTTTAACAAAACTACCAGTTACCAAGCGCAGCCTTGTTTTAAGACACAGTCCAAGGAAACCTGCCATTTTAATTCAATACAGGCAGTAGAGAAGGAAACAAAAGGCCAGTGTGGAATAGGACCAGGGCATAAATCAAAGCACAGCAAAAATGTCACTCCCTTCAGCTGCCAGGTTCTGGAAAAAACAACCTTTCCAAATATATTTGACAGCCTGGATGGAAAGATGGGTTTAGGGAGTGCATCTGGAGCAAACTATGTTTGATTTCCAGCTTTGGTACAGAGCTCATGTGCAGCTTGGGCAAGTCATCCTGGCTCCCGAGTTACAAATTTGAGCTATTAAACACCTCAGTATGAAATTAGACTATTCCCTCTTTGTCTACTTTGTTTAGAGGCAGAGACTAGCTAACTTTTGTGGTAGAAAGAACAACTAGCACAAAAGATTGGATATTACACAACGAGCTGCACCCTTTCGCTTTGCAAGCTCCCTGGAAGCTTTGGAACTTTTGCCATGTTTTACTAGAGGGCCAAGAATCGGATCCTTGACAGATACTTTCTCTGTTGAGCACTGGCTACCACTGGAAAACTCACTTTGCTGGACTCTGGTCCTGACCCAAGATGGCCAAAGTTGTCACAATATGGAAACCGGGCTAATGAGATCAGAGTCTGAAGAGATAAATTCCAAAGCACGAAGAGAAAAGGATGTTTTCTTTTCCGCTGGACAAAACACAACTTTTCTGGCAGGCACAAGCAGGACAGTCTGTCCACTTTGGCAATACCCTGCATGCCTGGACGTACACAAGTGTGTTTTTACATGCAACCCTGCTGGATTACACAACCTTCCTCCAAGAGGACTTGGCACCAACCACACACGAGAGGCTCTGGAGGCTGCAGCGGCTGCATTGCTCGACA
Organism: Nothura maculosa; assembly: GCA_032353885.1. Lineage (NCBI taxonomy): Eukaryota > Metazoa > Chordata > Aves > Tinamiformes > Tinamidae > Nothura > Nothura maculosa. Next base: position 461,156 of record JAUBOD010000036.1, on the reverse strand, counting down.
CCTTGCACCATTTGGAGCTGCCGACCACTGGGACAGCAGCCAGACCCGCCAGAGCTGCTGCTCCAGCCCCCGAGCTGCAGATTCAGCAACATGAGGTTAGAGGTTCAGCTTCAGGCCCCAGCTCGTGCCCTCCAACCTTCAGCAAGAAAGGGGGGGGCTTGTTCAAGCTGCAGGCACTTTACGTATGTGATATAATATTATATCTTCCTTGCGTTGCTTTTCCTCAAGAAACATACAGCAGACTAAAAAATCCACAGAGATTAAAAATCCAAAGAGATTTAAAAAATCCACCTTCTTCCCTTCTAAGAGTGAGGATTTGATTCCATAACCACGCCCTTCGGCAGATACTTGACATCTGTGAGAACATCAACTGACAACTGGGTTTATTAGAGAAGGACTCAGTACTGCTCCTTCTACTTTTTAAATTACCAAATCTATTAAAACAATTAAAAACTGAATTTCTAGCATTCTACAAAGCTCATTTTCACTTCTATAATCTCCTACTGGGCTTTCATTAACCAGCATTTCCCACAGACAAGATCTCACTGTTTCAAGGTGTTACTCTGCCAGACTGGTTACCAAGCAGTAGAGCCAGTATTCTCCTGCAATCTGTGCACTGTCTACATCATTTGCAAACGAATAATGTCAAATCTCAACCTCAGCGATCAAATTTCTCCCCCGTCTGCTCGAGTCCACATCTTCCCTTGGGTTTCCATACAGCTCATTGAGCAAAAAAAACAGAAAGGGGCCTCTGCACAAAGATAAAGCCTGACATGATTAACTAGCTCTGCTGGTTGTGTGTGCAACCCACCCAGGTGTCTAGACGGGTTGAAAAATACAGATGGTGCACAGGAGCAGCCGCTGGTTCTCCCGTGTTGGACCTCAGATTTAGCAGGCACAGACCGTATCAGCACTGGGCAACCTCTTCCGAAGGAAACAGCCATCCTTATGGGTTGCTGTTGAAGCTGCTGCTTCAGGAGGTGACATTTTTCCTGCCAGATCAGTGCAGCCCTCAGCTAGAGCTGGACACACGCTCCGAGGCACTTGCTCCAGAAGTTAGGAGCAAGGAGCCCTTGGCAGTTTGTTGTAAAGGGAAAATAGGAAGAGCACCTGTGTCCTGGCCTGATGCCAGCACAGGCAGGTGCTCCTCGCCTGCCCCTGTGCCCTATGCAATAATAAATGGGAGGGCAGGTTTCAGGCAGTGAAACGTTTAGGTCCTGCTAAACAACAGTTAATGGCTTAGAAGGATCTGAGAGGGAACACGGACAGAGTCCCATGGATGCTCTGGAATCGCTCCAGGCTCTCCTGCAGCACTGTGCTTTCGGAGGTCCATGACCTCAGGACACACTGTCACCCATGGCTGGAGCCGGCGGCTTCACAGCAACATCACAACATCGTACAGGAGATGAAACACAGAGCTGGGGAGTGAGGACAAGCACAGACACAGGCCCTGACTAGTGAAAAAGGCAAGTCTGAGCATGGTGGAAAACACAACACTGCCCACACCGGCCCAGCTGCTTCCACTTGAGACCCGAAGCCACCTCAACCTCTCAGCCCTCAGGATCAGAGGACGCGGCCGCCCAGAGAAGCTCCCAGACAGGGCCGGCAGCTCACATGGACACAGAGCCATCGCATGAAGCACCAGGACTCTGTCCCCCCATTATACACGACTGGGGCCGAGGGGCCGTCGGTGGCGCAGGAGCCGCAGGAGCATCACGGCACACGGGCAGCCCCAGCAGCGCAGGGCAAGAGCAGCACTAGGCAGCAAGCAAGCTGTAAAACATAAGTCAGACAAAACATCTGGCAGCTGCTTCAAATAGTTTTCTGTCTGAAGGGCAGACGAGCCTGCGATGGTCTCAAAGCGGAACACGTGCAAGGACAGGATCAGTGCTCCAGCATGTAAGCACACAATGAGTTTTGCTGCCTTCAATATTGTTTCTATGCCAAAAAAAGTTATGTTTTGGGTTAGGTTTTTAATTTTAATAAATTTAACCAAATGAAACACTAAGTATTTCCCTTTCCAGTCAAACACAACCTTGTCTTTGGCATATGATCAACATCAGCTCCGCATAGGAAGTACAAGGGAGAGAAAGCGCCAGATGGGAGACTTTATGATCGCCTTAAGAAAGCAGCCCTGGTCTTTCTGTTCAGAAAGTTTTCGGTGCTCAGGCCCATCATTTCACTGGCGCTTTGGCTCAGTTGTGCAGCTAAAGGAGAGGTCCCCAGGTTTCCTGTGTTATTGACGCAGCCTTGGCTCCGGCAGAGCCGCAGCAGAGGCGCTCCCGGCGCCGGGCCTGCACCAAGGCCCAACTCACACGCAGGGCGGCCCTTCCTCTCCAAACAGAGGCTCCTCAAGGCCCACAACTTCCTTGCTCATCACCTACCAACAACCTTGAGGGAAAACTTCTCCCTTGCAGGCAAATTACGGAGGCCAGAGGCCTCCTATAAGCCACGGAGCAGCTCCACGTGCGTCAACATTAGTCAGCAAGAGCAGGGAGAGAGATGAGAGGCTGGCCAGCGGAACAGGGCTGGGTTTCAAGGAGACCCTGACACAAGCAGGACTTGTGATTTTTATTGCTGCCTGGAGAAGGGAGTAGCCCTGGCTGCCCCACAGCAGCGCAGGCACCCGCAGAGATCCATTAGGACTCGCTAATCTGTGATATCATTTGTTGATTCCAGCAGGCCCAGTCCTCATCTCATGACTTCCTGCGTGGTCACCATGGCACCGTACATAAACACTGCAAACGCCCGGCCCCGAGCAGGTCATTTATTTCAAATATTCCATGCAGCTGGAACACAAGCCTGTTTGGGTGTCTGGAGCGGAGCATGAACTAATTTCTCAGTCTTCTGCGCTCGCCCCACCTCATGGGTCCTCCCTTCCAGCTCTGCTCCCAGCTCCGGGGCACCCTTCCCTGGAAGGTGAAACCAAGCTGCATGTGCCCACAAACAGGCAGAAAAATAAATGCTCTCCTACCTGCAGCAAAATGAACTCCCGCTGACTGGCAAACACGTTGGCTGTTGAGCTTAGCATCCACACACTGTTGCCTTCAAAGGAGGTGATGCCTCTGAAAACTGAAAATCCTTGCCCTGATAGGAGACAAAGGCAAGAAACTGCTTAAAAACCCTGCCCCAGCACTCTCCCTCCCCAGCACATGGGCAGCTCATCAGCAGAAGTCTGAACTGAAGCCGAGCTTCACAGTTCATAGCGTTGGGACTGATGAAGTCATTTGCTTTGTGCACCCAAGCTGGGAGCTGCAGCAAGGCAAGAAAAGTGAGCACGAGGAGGAGGAATTGGAGCCTTTGCCATAGCTGGAGAGCACAAACCCACACCACCTTCAGTCACTTTGGAGAGACATAACCTACCTGCTGCTACCATGTGACAGCATCTCCATCCTGCCCAGGTTGGAGATGGCAGAGTCGGAAGGCACCATTAGGAACCACGAGCAATTTCCACCCTACAACCAACATCACCCACAGCTCCTGAGAGCCCAAGGATGAATCCTCTTGTGCAAAATAGGTCGCAAAGTGGACATTTACTAACCTGGGCTTTTGCAGCAAGTTTAGCTCCATAATCAGGGCCCCGAGCACAACCTAGAAGTGTCTTAGGCAACCTGGAACAGCCATTTCCAGCCACCAGTGGAGATGTGCAAGACCTCAGCTCCTCAGCCCATCCCACCTGCACTGGTCGGTGCCCCGTACACAGCCCCCAAGGCAGTAACAACTCAAGGTGGCCTATTAATGGTGTCCAGGCTGCCACCCTTTGTTTTACCCGCCTGGGATGGGTCCTCACGAGCAAGCTGAGCACCCATCCAGGGCATAAGGATTGTGTCACACATATGAAAAACACCACCAAGTTATATTCAATAATTTTTATTAGGTTACTGAATGTTATCTACAGCCATAAAATAGAAAGGGAGAGTTTAAAACTGTACAAAGCGCCGTATTAGGGAAGTGAGGGGAGATGGAGATGAGAGCGCAGATAGCACGAGAGGTGGGAAGAACACAGCTGCTTCCCTGGAGCTAACGGAAGACACTGGTTCAAGTTGAAGGCAACCAAGCAGGGCTCCATAAACACTGAATTTCCTTGTGCAACTTGTGTCCCACCCTGTAACAGAACCTAGTACAAACCCCTATGTTAAAAAAAATTATACAAGTCTTTTTTTTAAAAAAAAAGGGGGCACATTGCACCCCACCCAGTCTTGGCACCAATTCTGTGCTTTAAAAAATATACTATGCAAGTAGTTTATTTTTTAAGAAAGGTACCCTACAGCAGCTGTTTAAAACATTGTACTTATACATACATCACAAATATATATATTAACATTTTCAACAACTAAATTCATTTGTACCTATACAGAACTGACGGAATAACTCAAGAGAAAAAAAAAAAAATCAACCACACAAACATTTTTTTTTCCGAGACAAAGAAATGTGCAAAATAACCCCAGAAAGGCAGCAGAGTAGCCTGTGGAGACACCAAGAAAGAGCTCTGATCCCTCTCTTTACCTGGCTACCAAGGCAAGAATCTTTATTTGGGATGTGCCGGTTTTACCAGGATCGCTTGTCCTGTTTATTGCCGCTTCCCCCACCTCGCTCTGGAGGGGCTTCCTTGTCCCTTCCTTTTTCCTGGAACTGGAGGTTGGCCCTGGTGTCTGGAAAAGCCTCTCAAGCGCCAGCCCCCTGCAGCAGCCACAGCTCCTGCATTTGCAGGCTGCCGGGGGCAATTCTGCGGTGTCACCGCCACCTCCCTCCCAGACCTCTTCCCATTCCCGAGCAAGGCACAGGGAGAGCTGAGCCCGCTGCGTAGCTAAGACCAGGCTGGTGGGACAGGACAGAGCCGAGCCTGAAGGACTTTAAGCAGCTTATTGAAGAGAAAACCCTGGCAGAGACATTCGAGTCACACTTCGTGTTTCCAAAGCCCTGGCAAGAACAGGCTATGCAGAAAGCAGACATAAGAAGGCAGGACCTATAGCTGTGCAACAAGTCCCAGCTCAACCACTGTGGCTTATATTGCAGGACACATTGGTCCTTTCCCTGTCCCCACACCAGGGAGAAGCTCCCAAGTCCAGATGAAAACCTGCAGTTTCACGTCTACAACAGGGCAGGTGAAGACATTAGACATCCACTCAGTCACATCAAGACAAGACAGGACAAACAGCAGGAGAACTGGGAAAGTGACAGTGGCAGAAACAAAAAAAAGCACAAGATTCACTGGCTATTCAATAACCTCAGAACATGGTGAGACATCCTAGCAGACAGACAGACATCAACTACACAACCACCTTCGCCAGGTTAAGTGACCCGGTGGAACGGTTTTTGGTTTTGGTGTTTCGAGTTTTTGCTGACATTATTTTTGGTTTTAACATCCCACTGATAATTCCTCTTGGTATTCCAGACTCTTCCCAACTCTGCCAGCCACCCTGTGCCTTTCTATTCTTAGCACCTAGTCTGAAGAAAACCTCCATCCTACCACCTTCCCTTTCCCTAAGCTGCTTCCTCCCCTTTGGCTGACACAGAGGACTCTCTCACTCCCAGGCCCTACAAGGATCCAGCACAGCCTATTTGGAAAGCAGGGAAGCACCAAGCTTCTGTAAAGGTTCCTTTTGCAAGGGTGCTGGAAAAGCACCTTCCCAAGAGCAAAATGCTCGTTTGAGAGGTGAAACGAGTATTAGCTGAGAATTTGCTTTGGCCCTCACAGGGGTGCTTTGGCCGAGGAGTTCCAACAGCAGCGACGACACGAGGGCGGCAAACCCGTTGTCCAGTGGGTCAGCTCCAGGTTGCTCGTCTTGGTTCCAGCTCTGTCCTTGAGCACCAAGGTCATTGGTAGAGCAGGTAACTCTTGAGGGAAGCTGGGAGTGGCAACGCAGGGATCTCATTTAGTCTCTCCTTGCCCAGAGCAAGCCTCACCGCTCGCCGACACAAGTCCATCAGAGGCAGTGGTTCAGCTGGAAAAGGAAGGAAAACCAGATGTGAGCATCCCAGCCCACGAGCTGCACATTCCCTTTGCTAGCTTTAAAACCCTCCAGAGAAATCAGTGAGAGATGGGCATGCTGGGCCTGCTCACAAGACGCAAGCCCCTCAGCACTCAATCAGCAACAGGAACACAGCCCAAGGTGACTTTCTGTAGGAGGTATTTAGAGCCAAACACTGCAAAGGAAAACTTCTTAGATCATTCAAGGAAGTTGCCTCTAATTGATGCCATTCAAGGCTGAGACCAGACAGCTTGTGCCTCTCCTTGCGGTATCCAAACACCTTTGAAGAGGGGTCACCAAAAATAAAAGACTACAGCAGAGTTTGATATCACTGTGAGATATAAATACACAGAAAGGACCGTAATTTGTGTTTATTCTCTAGGACGGTAACAGCTGCCAGCCCCTTCATTCCATTGCATGATCCCCCTGTGAAGAGTAAAGCCACCTGCTAGACTTCATGTTCCTGCATTGATGCTGTGACAGCTTCCATCGAAGGGTTCCCCTCTGCACCACCCATGCCTGGGAAAAATGCAAGCCCTGGGCTACCATGTCCACATCCTGCATTTTAAGCACTCAACAGGATAGCACAAAGTTTCCCAGTAAGGAAGGCTGAAGGGTCCTGCTCACCAAGATGCAACTAAAACAGAGGCGCCCTGAATGAAGAACATCACAGGACAATCTTCTAATAGCTCAAGTGCTCGGTGTTAAAGAGTTTCCTTAAGAGACATCTCAAGCCAGAGACACCTAAAACACATCCCCAGGAGTGGAAGAGCTTGGCTGAGAAGCTGCAGTTTTCAGGAACTTCAATAGATGCCAATTGCTCCAGCTTCCACTGCTCCAAGCCAAATTAATTTACTTCACCCAGCTGTTTTAAACAGCTGAGACAGTGACAGCCTAATTCTCCTCAACAAGATCATGTTACTGAATTTCTTACCAGCATTTGTTCCATCAGCAAGATAGATAAAATCCCTTCCTTTTGAGTTCATATATTAGCATCACAACTGGAGAGCTCAGACAGATGTAGCCTCTGATCAGGCCACAAAAATTTCACTCACTTCGGAAAATAAAAATATTCAGACTGCTCAATGCAGAGATTTCCAGGGAAAATCAAGGAGCTATTTTGTGTTCTTTTGATAAAAAGCAATATATATGAAAGTTTGAAAAGGAGAGTCTAATGGTGGAGGGACTTCTAAGCCAAGTCAGGACTCGCACTCTGGAATTGCTCTGCGTGCCCTTCACCTCACCAGCCAAAGAGCTGAACTAGGGCCCTGCTTCCCCCTCGTTTCGGATCACCGGCTATCGGCTGCTGCCGGGGACTTGCAGACCAGCAAGCCCAGGCCAAGCAGCAGTCAGTGCTGCAACCATTAATCATTGAGGGCATTACAGCCCTTCCCGCACATGAGCGGCAGCTGGGTGGGCAGTGAGTGATGGCAGCAGCGCTGCCCCCCGCCCAGCCCAGCGTTCCTCACACGTGCTGGGTGAGCAGCACCCTGCAGCAGCCACCGGTGCCTCGGCCAGCCCTGCCTGCTGGCGACCGCCCCCGTGCGCCTCCCAGCTTAATGGCTTTATGCAGAAAGGGTCTTCTTCCTAAGGAGGTTGAGAACAAGAACCTTTATCCTCCTCTAGTTGCACTGATAGCCCAGTCTGACAAGAGAGACCCAGCGAGCAAGCGCCTGAGTGACCTCCTTTCCTTCCCCAGCACTACAATCACTGGACACAGTGCCGCTATTGAACGCTCTCAAGTGCTTGGAGCCAGACACCTTCTTTCTCTCTGTACCAAAATAGCATCCTGTCATTCCTGGCCTCGTGCCCATGCTCGGCTCCTCGCAGAGCGCGCATTACAACCCAGTCCAATACAGGAGGTGGCTGTTTCCTCGCTAAGTGCAGTTCTGTGCCGACAGCTCCGCAGACTTGCTGGCTCGGAGGGGAGCTGCAGATCCTGGCTTTGAGGCTCCAAAGCCTCGTTCCTGCCCTCCCAAGCCATGGTGTGGCAGGAAGAGCTGGGCTCCTTCCTGCTCCTGTGAGAAAGGGTTTTGCCAAGGGCTCAAATCGAGATCCTTATTCTCTAGGGTTGTTCCACTGCTCTGAGCTCATCTGCTGAAAGCTGATGGAACAGGCCTGACTGCAGGAAAAAAGGCAAAAAAATAAAAATAAAGCAATTTGTGGGAGGCAGACACCTATGCTGAGCACCAAGAATGTGTCTCAACTTAATAACCACTAAAGTCCCTGCCACCTAGTCACACCATCCTGCAAACAGAAAGAGTAGCAAAAACCAGCTGCAGAATCACCTACTGGAGGAGCAGCACCAGACTCAATCAGTTATATTAACGCTCAGGATGGAAACAGCAGTCATGACAGCATCTCAGCAGATAAACGCAAGGACTCAAATCTGCTGCTTCATACAGCATTTACAGCCATCTGATGTTCCATGTCCAAATAAGCTGAATATCCAAGACTTGTGTCCCATCACTCTGTTTTTTAACCAGTTTCAAAACTCAAAAGCTGAAGAGACAAGAAATTCAATATTTTCAAAGAAAAACAGCAAAATAGTTCATATATTATTCCTCATATCTGACAAGCCAAACCACAAGAGACTAAACTGTGTAGATTTCCATTCGAATCCAGCTTGGACCAAGCTTTACCAATGCCCTGGAAATACCCTGTTGCATGGAGTTGTTTACTTTGACTTCAAGAAAACCAAACAGGACTTATCTAACTTAAAATAACTTCCTCCTTAAGTATCATCACAAGACTAGGCCCATAGTTAAGGGCAACTAGGAGGTTCAAAGGTGTTTAAGCAGCACGAGATGCTATCCGATTCCTTCGGCCTGTAGATTTAGCTTTTTATCCTTTAGCAAAGCTTTTGAGGTTACTTTGTGAGATTTATTGGATGTGTCACAGGTGAATTGTAGTGCTTCGTGCCAGCCTGTTCGTACCCCATGTCACCAGAGCCACGAGTTTGCTGTTGCTGGCCCCAACAGACACATCCTGCTCCCAACCGAGTCCAGAGCATTGTAGCCTGTGGGTCAACACGGTGCCGGAATGCAGGGGGAAAGCACACTACTCTGCACAGCAGCCTTGCCAGATCTGTTGGTGCCAAACATAAATCCAGATTTGAATCCACTTCCTCCTCCTCTTCCTCCTCCCCACCCACACGCCTGAGTCAGTGGGGCCCAGCGGGAACCTGTTTTGGGGAGATAACAGACTCGTCCACACATTTGGACAGCCAAGTCTATTACTAAGCGTAGCTACGAACAGACATCCCTTTGGAAGGGCTGGCACAGACTGTGCTGGCTCCAGTACTCAGCGCCACACTAGGAACCTGCGCTTCCTGCCCGGAAAGAGCTGCTTTCCTAAGCGGTGGGACATTGCCATGGATGGGACAGGGACAGGTCTTCCCACGGCTGCCTGAGGGTGGTTGCGGAGGCTTCTTCCTCCAGGACAGGTGGCAGAGCTCCCTGGAGCGGCACCCGGATCACACCCGTCAGAGGATACCCGTGGCAGCGCATGGAGCGCCAGGGACACAGGAGTTTGCCAGCCCTGCAGACGGGTGCCAGGGAGCGGCTTCCCAGCGCGCCACCTTCCCTGCCCTGCTTGCTCCTGTGGGCCACGGCAGCGGCACGGGTGGGGCCGGCCAGCACAGCCCCTTTCCGGGGAGCATTAGGGATGTGGAGTGCCGGCCAGCACAGCCCCTTTCCAGGGAGCATTAAGGATGTGGAGACGTGGCTCGGCTCCCATGAAGCCTCTCCCTCCAGCAGCCCTTCCCCGAGGGAGGCCGCGGGCACCTGCGCCCCTCCACCACAGGCAGTTGTACTCACGGTCGAGCCCGTTCAAGTAGCGCATCCGGATCTCGCAGTGTCCCCACACGGCGCTCACCACTGGATACAGCTTTTTCCCTTTGAGCCCCCGAAACGCGATGCCCATGTACTGCCCGTCCACAATGAAGCTCAGCGTCCCATCGTCCATGTCCAGGACCACCAGGAAGGAGTCCGGCACGATGAACGTCTCGTCGGGCTCTAGGAAGGCAGGGTACGTTTTACTCGGCTGGTTCTTGCCGTCGTGGTAGAGCCGGTTGCGCCCGAGGTCCCAGCCCCACGACTCGTGGTTGTTGCCCACCAGCGTGGTGTAACCCACGGAGTGCAGAGGGGCGTCCGCCGTCGCCACCCCCACCACGGCGTGGGTGCCGCGCTGCCTCATGGCCCACGTGATCTGCCACACGTGCAGGCCTCGTGTGTACCCCACTTTGCCTCGGATGGCGTCTGTGCTCTGGGCCACCGGATGCCGGTGAAATATGAGCTTGTCGTCCTCCTTCACAAAGACGTTCAGCGAGCGGTCGTCGTTGTTCCACGAATGCAACAGCTGGACATCGTAGGACACGGGCGGCATGTCCAGGAGCAAGTCCAGGCGCGTGGGTTTGCTGTAGTCCAGGCCCTGGAGCTCCTGTTTCAGCGGCCTGTACACAGGGTCCCTCATGTCCACAGTCTTGATCCCACCGGTGACCTTCTGCCCCATGGCGTGCTCCACTCGGGCCTATCCCTAGGCTTGCTCATCAACCTGCCCCGCCGCTCCCGCTGTCATCCAGCCCCACGGACGTTGCCTGGAGACCTTGTCAAGACGTGCACTGGTCAGCAGCGTCTGAGGGAGGGAAAGGAAAACAGAGGAGGGAGTTAAACATTAGCACGTGCAGCCTCAGGCGGCTTTTGCACAACACTCGCCCGCTGCGCCCGCGCGCTCAGCCCTGCCGTCCGCGCAGGAGGAAGGGCAGCGCGTGCAGTGCCCCCCGCACAGATACACCAGCGAGATAACACCGTGCTCTCCCATGCAGCTGCTACGTCTCTGATGCCCCCTTCAGAAGCCACCTTGAATTTCTGCTCCTTTGCCTAAGGGTGGACTCGGAGCCACCAGCGCTGGCCTTGCCCTTGCAGCAAACGCACTGCTGCTTATGGCTGCACCATTAAGCACGTCTTTAATCAGGCTGCCTCCAGCTACCCCTGGTTTCACATCGAGGTCACCAGGCTGGAAAAAACCTTCCCCTTAAGTTTGCCACACACAAGACTTCAAGGCTGATACACAGCAACGCTGGAGACTTGCATTCCTCCTGATGGCCTTGATAGGTACAAAGACTGCAAATAAGGGCTTGTTGATAGCAGAACTTGCCCATCTCGCAGCTGTAGCTCACAGCACAGGCCAGGCTGAGCAGATGTCCCCACGTGCTCGGCTCCAGTGTGCCGAGAAGGCCAACAGCCCCATAGCCAGCACGGCACATCAGTCATGCAGAGGGGCTCCTGCTCCTGCCGTCCAGAAACACGTTTCCCTCCACACTTAAGCAGCTTTAGAAAATTACAAAGCATTCAAACCCATCACCCCATAGCAGTGATCAAGCAAGATAGGAGTGAGGAAACAAGGAAGCATTTCTCCATCTGGAGAGTTACAAACCTCACATGGATCAGGCAGCCCAGCTGCTGGCAGTCACTGGCACAGGCCTGAGGAAATCATTCCCTTTAACCCCATTCCGGCTCTGCAAAGCACCTCGGAGCCGGATTGTGCAAGTCCAGAGCAGCAAATGAAACGCAGTGTGCCCGGTCCTAAGGGACCCTCATTGCAGCAGCCATCAGCAGTGCTGGTCCCGCTTCACCCTCTGGAGAGTGGCTCAGAAGCCTCCATATAGCTCCTCTCAAGTGAGCAGCATCCGTTGGGGCAGCTCCTCTTCTCCAAGAAAGGGGGAAAAAAATAATCCCAGTTTAAGATGCAGAGCTGAGGGGAAAGCGCAAGATTCTCCTCACAGTTTAGCAGTTTTCCTTCCAAATGTCAGAAATCTCAAAGAAAGCTGAAGCCAGTTTGCCTGGAGACTGGCTCGCTGCGCATACCTTTCCCCTCAGGACAGCATCCACCCAAACAGCTCTGCTCTCCTTCGGCAGCACAAATAACCCTCTGTACGACTGTCGCCAAACTGGGGGCAGCTATTGGGAGAATTAAGAGTGGGAGGGGAGGGGAGGGAACCAGCTTTCTAAGAAAAAAAAGTGTTATTTTAACATTTCCTGGAGTGAGGCAATCACACAGGGCTCCTGCCAGCTGCAGTCACAACACTTACTCACAAGCAGGACCTCATCTGGCATGGAAAATAGAGCATGAATCAGATCTGGTTTAAAAATAATGTTACCGGACATCAGCAGCAAAGCCTCAGCTAGAAGGTGACAGGACAAGACTGTCCGTTCCGTGTGGGGGATTAAATCACCAGCCTCCCTGCAGCTTTTGCTCAGTCTGGGGCACTCCTTGAAACACGGAGCTCATGTCAGGTTCTTCAAGAACCACAAAACTATTTTCCTCCTTTCCTTCCCCACGTTTTGTTCAAGTGTGGGGAGGAAGATCCTTGAGGTGCTGTGAAGGACACCCCACTGGGCAGCAATGTGGGCATGGCAAAGAGCAGCATCGCAGCTATTCTGCGTCCTCACACACACAGCACCAAGCAGCAGAAAGGGTTCCTGCAGCAGCTGCCGCTCAGATCACATCCCATCACATTAGCAGCTGATGAGGAGGAAGGAAAAACCATGCAGGAGCCTCCAGTAAAGGCCACCACATCCAAACAAGTCTCCAGTTACTCAAGTCAGTGGCAGCCAAGAACAAGCAACTGCAAAACAAGCCAAGAACTGAGACACAGACACCACATTCGAGCACCTCGTAGATGCCCTTATTTATGCCCTAAGGCTTCTTCTTTCCAGTTTGCTGCAAAGAGGATAGTAAAGCTTCTTTTTGCTTCTAAGCGGGAAAGCTTCAGGAGTGGGGCTTGCTCTGCACCCCCACAGCGCAGCACTAGCTGAGAACATCACCCCCGAGAACCCTTTTCAGCTCAGCCCATCCACTGCCTGCAGCTGTGCGGGGTAGAACAGCAGCTCCCCACCCTCCCCAGCGCCTCGTCTTGGAGCCCTTGTGCAGTGTGTGCTCAAGGCCCCGGTTTTGACACCTCCTTGGTTCCAGCGCACGTCATGTGTCCCGGCTGGGAGCAGGGCCACGAGGCTACTGCGAGGGGCACGTCTGATCCAGGCGCAGTGCCGCAGGGAGCTGCCTGCGCTCCGGCCCGCTCCGACACGGAGCGTCGACGAGCGCTGGCTACAGCGCCCCTGGAAGCCTGCAGGCCAGTTGAGCTGTTGGAACAGCCACGAGGAGGAAGGAACAAAACATTGGCAGAAAGAGGAGAGGCAGCGATTTCCTGAGAGCAGCACAGGACATGTGAGAACACTGCATAGGAAGCAATAACCAAAACAGAGCAGGCTGCCAGACTGCAAGACTGGTGCAGATGGCTCTGGAGCACAGACTGCTCGAGACGTGGTGCGGCTCTGTAGTCTAAAGCTACATGCCCTGCTCACTGGGACTTCTTGCCCCTATCGACATACGTTTCAGCACATTTAGAGGCTGCTGCAGTGAAGGATCAACGCAGCACAAGAGGCGCCTCCAGAGCACGTTTGGCCAGGCTGCCTCTGCCTCCTGGAAAAGGAAGCAACCTTTCCCAAAGACAAGGATTATTCATCACATGCCTCAATTACGACTCTTTCCCCAGGCAGGCTGTTAACTCCAGATGAGGTGTTACAGTCGGAATAAAGAAGCAAGAGAGGCAAGAGGAGCAGAACAAAAGGGTTGATGGGAGGAGAGCAAGGCAGGTGCTGAGCCCGACACAGCAGCAAGGGCAGCCTGGCTCCTCACCAGGGCAGGGCAGCAATTCCCGCTCCCGGCAGCTCCACGTTCCCGCTCTGGATCTGCGGAGCGGCTCCTGGCCCTGCCCTCTGCAGGCATCGCCAGGGCCCCTCTACCTTGCACGTAAAAGCTTCTAACAGCAGCAGCACAGAGACGTCGCTCCAAAGCTAATGGATTAATGTTGTGGGCAACTTGATACGAGATGCAGCCAGCCAGAAAGATCTACTGGGGAATCAGCGACTCGAAGCCTTTGAATGGTCAGAGGTTTAGGTCCATTTGCAAGCACTGAGAGTGCTTTTTAATCACATCAGCAGGCCAGGTTTGCTGGACTTCTGCTCCGCTACATAAAACATATCCCCATCTCCATTTTGCACCGTTCTGTTCCCAGGCTATTTGCAGCTTTATTGTTAACCTCCCAGCCATAAAAGCTTTGGAACAAAACTAGGCTGGTCCGTCTGAAAGTGCTCGCTGCTTTATTCTGGGAGATTCAGATGCTGCCTTCAGCTGGGCAGGCAGCTTGTCCTGCTGGGAACACAGGCCAGGCTTCAGAACAACTGCTTGCGAGAGACGGAGGCAGGAGAGAGCAGGCATTCGATGGAAGGTGTCAAAGTCCCCGCTGCTGGAGGGAGGAACACAGCTTTTACCAGGACAGGAATGGAGAGGGAAGGCAGAGACACACAAAGTGTCCAGCCTCTCTTCTATTGAGGCTTTGATGGGAAGCAGAGGAGCTAAGTGCCCACCACAACTTGAAGCCAATTCCTGTGGTTCTGGTCCTCCACCTTCCAAGGGCTGGTTGCTTATTCCCTCTCCAGTCTGGGGTTCTTCCCTATTTCCACTGCAATCTGCAGTCCTTTCCCAAGAGTTTTAGTAGTTCTGCCTGCAGTGCTGGGTGCCAGAGCAGAACCACCCTCAGTGTCCAGGGCCACCTGCACCCTCAGGCCGGAGCCCAGCTGAGAACCCAGCCAGGCTCACGCCGCACAGAATGGACCATCCAAAGCAGGATATCACATCTCGGTGCAAATCAAAAAAGCTAAAACTTGACTTCAGTTATTCCTCCAGGTTCCCCCAAAACCTTGTGCAAAGCTTCAGGTTAGCCTAGAGATTCACCCTTGAGAGTCCTCACAGTACTCTTGAATCCTCACAGATTCAAGGTCATCCCCATCTAGAACAAGGCTGCTCTTTGCTCTAAGCCTGTTCTCATTCCTACACACCCCAGCATTCAAACGCATTCAGCTCACCTGAACACACACTAGAGACGCAACCCAAGCTCTCAAGGCAGTGAGCTTAAGCCAACAAACACTCACCTGAGATGCCCCCTCATTCAGTCTGAAGCCAAAGGGCTGTTACCATGTCAGCCTTATCACACTGCGGGGGTTATCTCAGGTAGCTACATCTCCAAGTGACGCAGGGATTTTAAAAGCAGTAGTAACAGAGAGGATCAGCTCCATTGACAAGCTGCTTCCACAGAAACAGTCCTTAAAGCCCAGGCCAACACCTCCCCACAAGACAAAGTCTTAGACTAGGGACTCGGTATCTCTGGTTCTATTCACCGAACTCACCCAAAGAAAATCTTGTGCTGTTAAAGGCTCCATTTAGACTGGATGGGGCCAAACCTCCAAACCCACTGAGCAACCACCCACCCGCAGCATCAAGTCCCAGGAAGAGCTTCCCCAAAGCAACGGGCAGCAAAAAGGCATTACAGGAAAACGCCTGCAGTTGTTCAAGCACCTGCAAGGCACTGAAAACAGATGTTTGAGAGGTGAGGAACAGCAAACCTGAAGAATGCATCTCCTCAGTTGTGCTGGGTGCCTGTGCCTACCACACAAGGAAGCCTTGGACACCTCAAGCAGCCCTGGAGCAACCACTCCACCGGCACCCAGGCTCCAAGACCCTTCTAACCCACAACTAGACACAGCAAAGCGTTGTGAGGAAGCAAACACCCCAGCGCTCACCCATGCAGCGGCGGCAGCGTCCCGGGGCTGTGTGAGCAGAGAGCACAGAGCGGCTGCCAAGCCGCTGACTGGATCGACTGCACTGACAGCCGGTGCAGGCGGCAGGGAGTGTCGCAACGCGGCTGGGCGAGGGCAGCCCCCGGTGCCTCTCGTCCTGCTCCGAGTGTGGAGACGCGGCTGCCCCCGGCACCTGGGGGCCCCTGCGCCAAGGGAAAGGCGGGCGCTGGCACCACGGGAGCACAGGGTGAGGGCTGAGGGGCACCCTGCCCAGCACACGCAGCAGAGGGAGCTGCAAGAACCAGCACCCACACGCTGCCGACCTGAGCGCGTTCCGTGCCCGGTTACAGCGGTGCTGGATAACCTGGCGGGGCAGCGGGCGCTGCAAAGCGCTCGTGCCAAGCGGGGAAGTGGGACAGGACTGGCCCAGTTCTGCCACATACCTTCTCTGCTGCTAACGGCTCCTTGCTGGGGTCATGGAGAAACTTAAAATGTTTCTTTTTTAAAAAAAAAGAAACATTTCTTTTTAAAAAGAAACATTTTAAGTTTCTCCCCTCTCCTTTTAAAAAGGGGAAGTTCAGTGGATGTTTCAGCAAGGTCATTAGACCCTTCACGGCTCAGTTTAAGGTAGCTCCCAGACAACACAAAGCAGCTGCAGATTGAGGACCCCATGTGGATGCAGATCCCTGCCCTGTGCCTGCCCTGGCAGTGCCATCTTCGCATGCATCAAGTCTCAACAGCTCCAAGTCTTGCCCAGCTAAGCTCTGCTTTCTGCTCGAACCCTGTACTTAGAGGCTCTCTTGCCCAACACACTGCAGAACCACAACAGAGCGCGCAGCCTCTCCCACGGGTGACTAACACGCTTGCAGGTAGAGCACAACACGTCACCCAGACACGTCGGCTCTGCCGCCAGCACAACCCGTGCCCTGCCGCAGCCCACGCGCCCGAGCACGCTCTGCACAGCACCTTGCACTGCCAGGCTTTGCTGCACACACTGGTCACCCGTCCTTCCATGAAGGATAAACGGATGGGAAGCAGCTCATCAGGACCTCTGCTCCCCAGCCTCTGTCTGCAGAGGGGGAGAGGCCAACATGAGTCCTGTGCATGTGCAGAGGGGACCAGCTCAGGGGCTCATCCCATCACCACCAACCACTACGTTGACATGATCAGGCTGCTGCAGCATCTTCTGGTCCATCTACTGTGAGCAGCACTCGAGCTTTGTGCCTTGGCTCAAGTTACTCAAAGGATGCTGTGCACAGAGCTCCAGCAGCAGTAAAAAGCAACAAAGATTAAGCAGTAGATTCAAGCTCTACCGCTGGCTTTAGCTCTCCCCTTTTTTTCCTGTCCTCATACCGTGCTCATTTCCATTCTGATGCATGGAATATCCTCTGCACAGGAAAAATGTACATAAGGAAAAGGAGACTCTGCCTGGAAGTGTAACACACAGATGGCCAAGGGGGCCAACGTGTCCTGATCTCCCAGCATAGTGGGTGCACAACAGGGCAGAACTTCCCTGCCAAGCTGCCTCCCTAAGGCTGTGGCACCATCACGCAGGCAGGTAAGTGCCTGTGCTGCAGGGTAACAACATCACAGGGCATAAGAAGCACAACCAAGCTTACCGTGCCCTCCTGGCCAAGCACACACAGCGAACAGAGCGAACGTGCCAGAAAACCAGCAACTGCAGCTCGTCCTGCATGGGGCAGGATGGAGCCCCGAGAGCTTCACCAGCCCCCATTGAACCAGCAGCTTGGTGTCCCAGCCAAGTGCTGAGAAATTGAAGCCGAGTCCCTTCCCATGTCCCCCGTGCACAGCTGCGGCACTGACCTTCCTTACACCTCTCCCCTTTGCTCTTCTCCAACATCCTGCTGGTCCAGAACGCTTCTTTCAGCCAGCTGGTGCAGCACGACTTTCCCAAAACAGCTTCAAATTGCCGTTTCTAGCAACTGTGCACAGGCAACACACACAAACCCAGAGACACGATTTGAGCAGCTTGGGTTGTAGGTGCAACTCGGCATCGGAATCCTGCTCGGAGCCACCGGCTGGCCTGCCGCATGCTCGGGCAGCTCAGGCTGGAGCGCGTACGAACAGACTGCAGACACCCCTTGGAGGCTACGGACAGGCTGTTCAGACGGGGCCAGCTGAGCTGCGCTCCACATAGATTCTTTGGGAGGAAAGAACAAGAAGTTGTGGTTTGGCACTCGTGTCTGAGCGGAGACAGCACCTGTCCTTAGTGTTGCACGAGCAGGAAGATCCCCAAGGCTCCCCCTGTTCCTGAGGAAAGCATGGGGAGACAGGCAGCCACTGCATGAAGCAATGCAGCCCCTGCAGAGGAAGAGCCTGGAGAAAAATAGGTTAGTGCAATAATTACACTCCTCTCTATAGCCCATTTCTGCTCCAGGTGCTCTGCACACAGTTATCAGCACAGTCATTCTGCAGCACAAGCTGCTTGCAGCCAATTCCTTGGTTGAACAGCTTGTTGAGGCTGTGGCTCTCCAGCTACAACATGCTGCACTGGCACAGCAGGTTCTCCGCATGCTTCAGCACGCAGGCACCTATTTAGAGACCACAAAACTACTGGAGCAAATGCCACGCCGGTCAGAGAAGGAAGGTTTCTTGCACACCAGGGTCTTGGGTCACTAGTCACATTGGCAAAGCCCTTTCTTGGCTCATAGCACCACTTTCTGGCTTGACCAAGACGAGCACTTATATCTTGTCAAGAATCTTGTCAAGAACTCATTTTTCTGGGTTGCAAATGGGGCTTGCTTGTACTAAAATCAAGATAATTTCCCAGGTTGGTTCAGCTCCATCTTAGCACTAAGAAACCCCTAGTGTCAGTCTTTAGAGTGTTTATTCCAAGGGGAAAAGCTGGGCAAAGGTAGGACTAAGCAGCAGCAGTCCCTGCAAAAGGCCCTGCCTGGTGCCGCTCCTGGTTCTTTGCATGCTCTTCAGAGACAGCTCCAAGATCTGCTTCCAGATTAAGCGCTACAAGAAATAAATCACAGGCAGCAGGAAGAACAGTTGGTTACACATGCCCCTTCTCTAAACCCTGTCCCAACGCTCACCTTTCTTGCACTT
This sequence comes from Nothura maculosa, assembly GCA_032353885.1. NCBI lineage: Eukaryota > Metazoa > Chordata > Aves > Tinamiformes > Tinamidae > Nothura > Nothura maculosa. The sequence continues at coordinate 442,471 of JAUBOD010000036.1, read as the reverse complement.
CCAGCCCTGCCTGCCTGCTCTCAGGTGTCCTCTCCCCCATGGTCCTGAGACTTTGCACGTAAACAGACACTGCTCCCAGAAGCAGCTTCATGTCCCAGGAAGGAAGAGCTCTGCTTGGCACACTGCAGGAAGGCCCCAGCACTATGAACGAGCTGCACTTGAAAGACTAGTTTGAGGGACGGAACCACCAGGCATGTTGGGCTTAGCAGAACTCGCCTTCCAACCTGCCTGTTCTTCAGCAGCTGCTCCGCGTCCCGCTCCTGCCACATGTTCCTCACATTGGAGGGCAGCCCAGTTTAATTCCTCTAAACCTATGGATTAGCCAAGTTTGTGTTCACTGGTGCCACAAAGCACTGGTGCCACAAAGCACTCTTTCAGGGCCAGAACTTGGCATTTGGGCTGTACAAGCAACCCAGCACCTCCGAGATGTCCTCACAAGGGTAACGCAGCCTAAGGGCAGCCTCTTGCATTAGCTTTTCCACAGGACCTCCTCTGCAGGCTGGACGGCAACTCAAGGAAAAGTTCAGGTCTTGGGGTCCTTCTGGACTCTAACTTGCTATGTGGAAGCATTAAATAAGGACAATTACTTAGTCCATCTTTGAACCATGTCTTAGAATTTAATAGCAAGAATTCATACAGAGGATAAGAACAGCCTGAGCAACATTAAAAAAGTTGACAGGCATGAAACAAGAGACTGAAAAGGTACCTGCTAGGAGAGGATTAAGGCAAACCCTTGTTCTGTTTCAGCATTACATCCAAAAGCATTTCAAGTGGAGCAGATTGAGTGGTAGCAGCTCAGCCCGGGAGCTCGGGAACCCTCCACCAAGGCCGGGCCTGGCCAGTTGGCTCCGCTCGCCTCCTGTTTTTACCCTTCCTCCCTCGAGCGCGGGAGCTGGAACAGCTCGAGACAGGCTGCATTTAGGAAGGCATTTCCTCTGCTTTTAAGCAACCATACGTTTCAAATAGCAGATTTTTATGTTTAGAGCTACTTGCATTAAGGATAGCCATATAACCCCTAATGAGCCACCCTGCAAATATGCTCCCTGCCTTTTCTAATTTCCCATTTATTAATTTAGAGTCTACACATCCTTCTGCCCTGCCCTCATGTCTATCTGTCCAAGAACCACCCCCCTTTATTAGCTTGGTCTCATAATCATTAGACCGAGAGTAGGGAGCACAGTTCCCTACTCAAGAGAATTACACTCAAGTTTTTGGTACCCAAACCCTCCTTTTCCCCCTCAAGGAGCCCCTGCTTTACTGCTAATGGCAGCTACATTAGCAGAGGGCGACGGGTGCTCTCCTTGGTAGGATCCCCTGTGCTCACCTTCCTTTCTGCCCCTTCTCTGGGTGGTAAAGCAAAGGAAAAGGTAGTAAAGCAAAGCTGCTCCCAAAGCCTAAGCTAGCGCTGCTGTCCTCAGCTGCACCGACCGGCTTCTAGGCAATCTACTGCAAGCCTAGGAAGGAACAGGGGAAGCAGCAGGGTTCCTCGAGTGCTCCAGCTCGTCAGCCCTAACCTTAGGAGAAAGCTGTGGTGTCTCCCAGCTACTGGAAGTGCTGGTCTGGAGCCGTGTTTTTCCAGGACAGCCACCCCGCTGCCCTGAGTGGGCAGAGCAGCATTGCACAACTCCCTAAACAAGGGGCCAGGCACTGAACGCAGTTGCACAAGCGCCGAATACCTGCAGGAGAACAGGAACCAACTCTGCTGCAGAGCAAGTCACCGTGACTCGGGGGTTCTAGACCCAGAAAGCAGCATTTTCTCAGGAAGACAGAAGGAACAAGACACATAAGTTGTCAGAGCCAATCCCTGCTCCATCAGCAGCTGCACAGTCCAGCAGGAGTCCTTTCCTTTGGGAAAACCATTTGCAGTTGGAGCTATTTTATTATTGTTGCCCAGCTACAGCCTCCGCCTTCCTCTTTTCGTTTCAAGATGTCACAAGCACCGCGAGCAGAAAAGCAAAAATCCCCACAGCAGAGCAGCTGCCAAGCACCAGATTACTCAGCCTGCTGCCCTCGAATAGGTTTATTGTGTCTGAAGCTTCAGTACAAGCATCTACATCAAACATGTCCCTGCCAGAGGGGAAGTTGTGCAAGTGTCTGGTCCTGCTTATCAGGACTACGGGAACAGAGCAGCCGAAACACGGGCCCTGCTCTCGAGACAGTGCTCAGTTCACTGCAAAAGCATCTCCCTGCGCGGAGGGCGCTGGGTTCCTGCTCTGCACATACACAGAAAAGCTGCCTTGTCAAAAAAAGATGCAAGAACAAAACACACAGTTACAGCAAGAGCAGAGCCCTTTGAGGGAACCAAGATTTGCTCCATTCCCACAACGTTTTTACCCCGAGCAGCTTCAGTCTGCAGCTTTCAGATTTGAGCTTCCTCCATTTGAAAGGGCCATGAAGAACCAGCTTCCCATGCAGAGCTGCTCCCTGAATAAATCCCTCTCGTTCCCTATCAGCCAGCTGAATTTAGTGCTATTCCTCAGAGCAGATAAAGCAAACAGTTCAATCTCTTGTACTGGTTGTTAGTCTTTTCACTGAAGGTTAAATCACTTACAGCATTTGAAGCAGAAATCAAGAAAACGCCCAGGTCTTTGCCTTACCTTGCCACACGGAAAAGCCCAGTGCTCTTCTAGACTGCTTGCCAAGACCTTCTCATCCCAACTTCAAGTGTTGACAAACAAGAACGAAGTTACCTGCTGATGCATGAAGACTGATGGCGCTTCTGCAGCTTGCTCAAGCTGTAGATTCAAGTCTTTCCTGTCCTGAGGTCTGCAGAGACACAGGGTGTCACTGCTGACGAGCAAACCCTCACCAGCTGAGTCAGAGGAAGTGATTTTTCCTCTTCCCCCCCCCCCAGACTGTTTAGAAAACTGCTTTGTTCACTTGATAAAGAACATTTTCAGAAGTCAATGTCCCTGCATCCACAGCAAGTGTTCACACGATTGTTACAGGTTCTTTAAATCAAGTTTAGACTATTTAACTTGGAATCACTCTTCAATTCCTCCAGCATTGACCTATAAGCAAAAAGGCTTCCAGGATTCCCCCAATCACTTGCAGTTTCAGTGGCAGCAGCTGGAGCTGAACATTTTGATTTTCACACAAGCTCTTGGCAAAGCACCTCCAAAAGAGTCTCCCTTTTGCTTCCCTGGGAAGGATTTCCCCCAGCCCCTTCTGTTCCGGGGCACCTTGAGCCCACAACCTCTCCCAACAGACCTGCATTCACCAGCACATGTGTGTGCTCTTGCAAAAGCAAGGACGGCAGCGCCATCATTTTCTGCTTTGTGCCTTGTCCTTCAGCCAGCCTGGCCATGGAGCAGGACACTCTGCATCACGTCAGCGTCTGCTCCCGTCCCCACCCAGAGCTCATCTCCCAGAGCCCAGCTCTACCTGTCACCCAGGCACAGCAGCCCCACACGCTCAAGCAAGAAGGTGCTGTGCATTAACGTGGAGCAAATGAGGTTCAGGACCTTGGAAATAAATCAGAGGGCTGGAAGAAGGAATGTAGAAATCCCTTCAAGATAAAACAGGCAGTTTTTATTAGTGAAGTTAGCTAGGTACTTCACTTTGAAATATAAGTTCTCCCCTTGCATCAAAGGGCTGTTAATTTTAGTCTTGTAACAGGAGGGAAAGAAAGGCTGAAGAAGTGAGAGCGGCATCTGCTTAGAAGAGATGAATGTAAGATAAAAGGTGCCTGTGACAGAAAGCTGGCAGGAGCCTTATGTCTTCTATTCAAGTTTGATCTGGGAACAACAACAACTCTTAAAACATAATAAAAGCTGTGGAAAAACCCTTCCCAAATCCAACAACACTGCCGGAAGATGCAATTATTCTTCTCCAAATGCTGCAACAGCTGGTCAAGGTGAAGAGTCCAGACAGACCCCAACTTGCTTTGTCACTGTAACCAAGCTCCTCAGCTTGCTCAAGCTCAGACATCCCCCTTGCAGCCCTTGGTCCCCTCTTCCCTTCCAAGCCTCGAGAAGGGAGGCAGTTTCCTAGGAATCTCCCTCAGCGAAGAGGAAGCAGAGTCACACCATGGCAAAATGCCTCCTGAATGTTTTGGCATGGGTGGTTTGCAAGCCAGCCAGAGGGGAAAAAACAGCATTGGCATTTCTTGTCTGCCTAGAACGGTCTGTTCTTTGCAGAGAGTCAGGTCAGGATCATCAAGCACTTGTTATATAATGCAGACTTCGCCACTCTGCCCAAGCCCAGTTCCGTAACAGCAACTCGGGGCATCCAGGGTAGGTCACTTCTCCATCGGTGTTAACTGCATTTATGAGAACTTCCCATGGAGGCCAGGGAATGGCAGCTCCTTCGGAGGAAGGAAAGCCTGCCTAGGAGCAGCTATGCTGCTCTGTGCAGCCACCTTCCACTGAAATAAAGCAAGCAAGGGGCTCTGCGCTGCCGCTTGTGGTCTAGCACGAGAGCGATATATAAATCGTGCTCTTGTCTCCTTAATATTTCTGAGATAAGCCCCTCCAGGTGTCTCCATGAGGTAAACTCAGCTGCACGAGCTTTGGTCTGGGCCACCTTCATCTGCCACAGGAGAGTCTGGGTGCTGGAAGCAGCCCATGTCCTTCTCCTTCACCCACCTCCTGAGTGGCAAGAAGGTTCATCTAGTAAAGCTTGGGGCAAACATCCAGAGGGGCCCAGGGAGCTGGGACAAAGGTGCAGAACAGCTCACGACCACCCGCTATGACCCATGCCCACTTGCCAGAATGCCACACGAGGGGCACGAACTCACTACCGAGTGGGTTGACTCGCCATGCACACAGATTTCATTTCTGCCTATAACAATGGGCAGAATTTTTAGGTTTTTCTTAAAGTAATTTTAGTTTAAAGAAATTAGTTTATTTCTAATAAGGCCTCCTGTAATGGAAGAGCGGATTCACCTTCTTCCACTCTATCCCTACCATTTAAGCTTTTCAATGCTACCTAGCAAAGAGCAGCCAGCCTCATGCTCCCAGCCTGCCCCAGCTCCCTTGCCGGTCTCTAGAAATGAGATGAACACGTCCAAGGCAGCTGCCAAACACTGTGCAGCTCTTCAGCACTGGTTACGTGAGCAAAGGCTCAAGGAAGCCAGAAACTCGACAGAAACATCGAGCCGCTTGCCAGCTTTGAGCACAGCCCTCAGCACGGGAGCGCGCAGGAACAGGAGCCGTCCCGCGCAGCCAGGAGCTGCTCCGGGGGATATTCCCGGCAGGCACATTGCACCACAGAGCTGCTGCTGCCGGCTGGATGGCAACACAGCAACTCCCCAGCGGGGCACTCCGATGATGCCTCTCTAGAGTCCTGCCTTTTCATTAGCCAAGAGCTCAATGACATGGTTGGACTCTATATTTAAATGGAATTGACCTAGGACATACCATAATTAGGACTAGGAACAGTGTGCAACTCATGGCAGGCTACAGCTGGGCACATCGTCTCAGCATTACACAGTATTTTGCTTTCACCACCACCTGAAAGGCTCCTAGGAAATTGCTGTGGCCATTTCAGAGGCAGGGCAACCAAAATCGAGGCTCCCACATCAGCCCATACCACCAAATGCTCAACTTGGGCAGGAACAGGATGAAAATAGCCCATCACACAGAGCCCCATGTAAATCAGGTGCTCAAAAGGTATTTAAAGAAACAGGAGAACTTTAGAAAGCGCCTCCAGTCTGGCTGCCTGCAGCTTTATCCTCAAAAATGCAACAAGGCAAATCAGGTGCGAGGCTGGAGAGCAGAGCCAGAAAGAACTACAGCTAGAGCTGCACCGATACATGCAGTGCCTTCAGAGCACGCCGGTACTCTGGGGTGGCCAGGTACTCAAGGGTAATTTTACTGAAAAATGGTGGCAATGCTGTGGCCACTCCTCGAGCTCTGAAAGCCTTGCCGCCTGCTTGGGGTGAATGCTATCAAGGTATTTATTCCTTCTGCTCCCACCTTTCCAGACCTTGCCTTCCTGACCACTACAGAGGTCTGAGTGCACCGAGTTTGAGGAACACATGTTCACCATCCCTTCCTTCCCCCTCCTTTCCCTTGGGCTTCTCAGCAGACTAAACTGTGGGTTTCCTCTCCAAGAGAGAGGTATTCCAGTACCTGTAATTAAGCTGGCTGCTTTCTGCTTTGACTGCTCCAGACACCACTGTCTGAGTCCTTTCCATTAAGGTTACCCCTTTGAGAAATGTCTCCAATGTGAGAGATAAGAAACAGAGCAAGAGTCAGCGATAGGACAAGTTCATTAGATGTACACAAGGCTGGGTTGTCTTATCTGGGCATTAAACAGCTGCAGGACTTCTACAGTTCAAAGGCAAGACAAAAGCCTGTACAGTCAACCTATCCTCCCAACATACCATAGTCATCCTAGGGCCTCATAAATCAACATGCCTTCTAAATAAGTGTTTAATATAAACATTTGTACAGTCACTTAATTCCTGGTGATCCAGGCTATTTGATGTGGGCCACAGAGAGCTCCCATGACATCAGTGGAAAGTTTCCAATTAGGAAATCAAGTTTGAAGCACATTAAAAGAACTTAAAATAGGGAAAGGAAGAACACTTATGGGAGCAATCAAACGATCTGCTAAGATGCTCTTCTTAATGTATTTCAGAACAAGCAAAAGACACCGGCTGCCTTGCGTTTCCAGGATTCAGTGATCAAGAACTCCAGGGTCATAACCAGTTATGCTGGCTCCAAGACTAAGGTTCTGTCTTCCCTGATGCTGGCCAGCCTCAGCCACTCAAAAGCATTCACCTGTGAGCTTTATTTATTTATTTATTTTTGTAGTAACCATTAAAGTCTTTTTTTCCTCCTTCCCAAGAGGCTGAGGTACCCAGTTCTGGGTTAATTACAAGTCAGTATCCAGCACCAGGATTTCCAGCAGAAGTTTGCATCCACAAGCCTCTTCCTACCTAAGACTTCAAGAGCCCTTTAGGTTTCATTTCTTCCTAGACTTAATGGTTTCATCGATTCATCCTCTCCCTTTTAAAGGAAGAAACACAGCCCCGATGAAGCGAGGTCTTACATCCTGCTCTGGAAGGCTCCTTGATGCACACCAGCAGCCACACCACCCTTCAGGCACAGAGCCAAAACCCCTTTCTGCCTCCTACGTTTAGTCAAGGGATGCTGCACATGTTCCATCAGCAATGTGCAATCAGTGGAAACCCCATTTGCCCCCACTGGGAATGGGCTGTGCAGAAAATCACATTCCCAGTAGAAAAATGAGCAGTTCTACCCAGAGCAAGGCAGCCAGGAAGGGAATAGCCCCACATATATAGGGATAAAGACTAAAGGTACTTTAAGAGCAAGAGGCCAACTCCTTCGCACTATTCAGGTTTCCCTTAGAAAGCTTATGGAAGTCCCATGCCACGTGGGGATGCAAGTACACCTAGAAGCAAAAATTCTTCTGAAGAGACTAAATCATGAGAGCAGAACACACACCAGGATCCCCTGCACCAGCAGCAGGTCACCAAGCCGGTCAGCCCCGCTCCCTGCATGCTCACCACTACCACAAGCTTCAGCTCTCAGCCAGGTCACTGCAGCACAGCTAAGGTCCCTAGCTTCTCCAAATACAAACAGCAGCTCAAGGCCAGCAAGAGCACACCACATACCGAGTCCTGCAGCAATATCCTGCCCAAATGGGCCCCATGTGTGCAGTCCTCCTGCCCTCTTCCTCCCAGGCTGCAGCTAAGCTGTGGGAGATGCATGTGCATGAATCGGGATGGGAGCCAAGGCGAAAGGCTGAAACCACTTAGCAGCCTGTCTGCTCCTTGTTGCAGGAGACACAGCAGTCTGGAGAGCTGCGAGGCGCCAGGGGAAAGCAGCCTCCTGCCTCCCAAGGAGGAAGCTCATTAGGTTCATTAGTCCTCTTCCACAGCTCCTTTTTGTCCCACCTGGAAGTACGGAGCATATTATATGGAAAACCCCAGTGAAATTGGGATTGCTCATCAAGTAAGGAAGCCAGGAGCTGAAGCAGTCAGCAAACAGCACTAACAGCAGGTAATGGTGGCACCTGTAAAGCCTGCCACCGCTCATGCCCGTCATGTAACCCTGGAACACAAAGCTCGGGCCGCTCCATGCCCTGGCACACGAGCGAGCCCTGCCTTGCCCAGCCGGCTGCTCCTGCCTTCGCACAGACCCCAAGCCCCTTCTCGCCCAAAGAGGTACAGGAGGTTTCCTCTGCAGCTGCTCAGCTGTTCCTAGGAACTGGTGTCAACACTGATGGTCTCGGTTCAGCTCCCCCCTGGCTGCTCCACAAGGGGTGGTGCCTTATTCTGCTTCACAGGTCACAAGTTATTCCTAAAGCTCACCTGCTCAGCATTAGAGCAAACCACAGCTCAGCAGGATTAAGAAGCACTTGGCACAGATGATCAAAAATAGACTCCAAGTATGAGAGGAACAGAAAAGCAGCAGTGGTTTCCTCTCTACATCACTTTTTTGGCCCTATTCAGGTCTAAGTATGTGGGCATTTTGATCTTCCTATGACTAAGTTATAGCCCTACCCAAGCACAGGGCAAGCACAGAAATCCTGACCTCTGCAGCTTTAGTTCAACCACTTCTGACCTCCTCCCCTCTGAATTAAGGGCATCTGATTTCTGTCTGATCCGCACACCTGCAGCTTTAACCACTGGGAAAAGGAAATTCCCCCAGCCAAGAGATGCCTCCTCCCTGGCAGCCCTGCTCCGTGGGCTGTGCCACCACAGCCAGGGGATCCTGCAGGACCACACGGCCTGAACTAGGGCATCTAGGGACCTAGCCTGCACTTGTGCAAACACCAGCACCTCTTCAGAGCTCCTGACACTGCAGTTGGCATCCAGGCATTTTTCACATCTCTGCTTAGCAATACAAGGCCGTTCCAAACGGCCACTCAAACAAGTTATCCACAGCCAAGTTCCCAAGAGTTTAAGCTAAGACTTTCTAAACATCTGAGACCAACGCAGCCTTCTCGTGCAGGGAATGGTTTGGCCTTAGCCCTTGCTTGCTTTTCTTGGCCGTTTACCATCCGTGGCTCATGTTCTTTAGAACTAAGTTGTTTCTGCAGTTTTTGTGCAACCGGGCGCCTTTGTACATTTATGGTGTCAAAGCGCCATCCGGGATCTCCTCGGGACAGATTCCTGATGCGATAACATACCAGCTATCCAAAGAAAGCAGTCTGAGACTAACATCTACACAGCTGCTCCAGCTTACGAGCTTCATCAGATTCCCCTCCCAGGCAAGAAGAAACAGCCCATGTTTGGTAACCCCATATTCCGACAGAACCACCTTCCACCCCAGAGCTCTCAGGCAGCAGTTGCTGCTCTCACTTGGAAATCAGGTAGGTCCTTGTAAGTTTTCCTTAAAAAGAAGGGAAACGTAAAACATTTCTCCTCTCAGGGAAGTTTTGTGGGTGAAGAAGGTGCAACTTGACCACTACACAGCAGCAGGGCTGTTGCAGTTGGTCTTCACATTTCCTAGCAGAGCAAAAAGAACCAGCTGGGCCATAATGACACAAGATAAACGAGTGTTGGTGAGGAAAAGCCTGGGGTTGAGGGGGAAGATGAGGCAGGGGCAGGTGACTGCTCCCGCGTTAAGATCAGGAAGGGGTACTCATCCAGGCATCCTTGCAGCTGAAGTTAAACCTTGCTCAAGTGCCTCGCAGCAAATATCTGTTCCCAATTTGCAGCGAGCCAGAACCGAGGACAACAAAGGCTGTGTCCCAGCCGGGTTGAGCTCCAGGAACCCTGCAGCCCGCTGCGCCTCCGCTCCCAGCTGCGGCGCTTCCACAGCACAGGCAGCAAAAACATCCCCGCTCCCTCCCATCGGAGGGCTGGGAAAGTCTGTCCTCCTCCAATCCAAACAGCAATACTGTTTGCATCAGTCAGTGTATAGTCCATTAAATACAATCCCGAACTAGCATCTGCCCCTGCCAAAGGTGATCAGATAAGAGAAATATTAGCTTTACTTCCCTGCCTTAAGAGAAAAAAATGAAAGAAAAAACATTAAGTGACTGAAGCAAGGCCACACATCAAGTCAGACGCACAGCAAGGACCGGCCTACAGCTGTCCCTGGCTCGCAGCCACGTGCTCATCCCTCTGGGCCACCCTGCCCGGGCACACAGCATTGCTGCCGAGCTGCCAGAGAAAGCTCTGGAGCTCCAGGCCCATCCCGGGCCTGGCAGCATGCGACAGAGCTGTGCCAAGACAGGGTCCTATCCCCATCCCGCCAGCCGGCACTTCCACGTTCCCATGGAGCTCTTCCAGGGATACGTAAGCAGCAGCTAGGAGCTGCAGCCTCTTCCGTGGCGGAAGGATGAGGACACATAAGTTGTTTTTAACCTCTCGGCCTTACGACAAGGAAAGCTGAAGCAAAGGTACAAGGACACGGAGCCCCTTGTGCCGGCGGCAGGTGCCAGCCCAGGCGTCCTTGCTCCCAGCCGCACGCTCGTGTTCCTCAGCTCCCTGCCCTGGTGCAAGGCCACGTGCAGGACAGGGCTGTCCTAGCCGTGCTCACCACCACCAGCACCTACCACTCCTGCCTTCCTCCACAGCTGCACTCAGGAGAAGCGTTTTCACTGTTTCCAGAAGCCTTGCTCAGGACATGCAGAGACCTGCAAGCGAGTGCCGATCCCAGACACCCATGTGGATTTTTCCTAGGCAGTAACAAACAGCTGCGGAAAGGAACATTAGTCAGACTTTCACGAGAAAGTGTTGGATTAACTCCGAACCAGTTCAACAGCCGTATCACTAACGCTGTATTTCTCCACAGTTCCTGTACTGGCAAAACTAGGCAGAAATACTATAAACAGCCAAAGGATGGCTGATAATCTCCAATTGCTGAGAACTGGGAATCCTACGCTACTCATGGAAATAAGCAGGATCTGAGTAGTATGAAGTCTGCAAACTTGGACTGAAGTCGCTCACAGCACAAGGAGCTGCCACCTCCTCCTCTCCTTGGCTTCCACCTTTCTGTCATGCTGGGAGCTCACAGTGAGAAGGGTCACACAGAATATTAACAAAATTAGTATTATATTAAAATTAATAATAACAAAATCCTCAAAGTGGTGCAAGTTATCCATTATCAGTAATTTACAGATCAAGCCCACCAATGCCTAATGACGCCCATGATGTTACTACTGACAGTAAACTTTAATTTAGTAAGCTGCAGACTTGCTGGTCTGTTTTCCACTCTCCTGCATTAATCCTTCATTACACCGAAGTTCAACAGCTGACCCTAACTCCCCTTGCAGGCCTCCCTCCACACACAGGATGCCTTTTCTTCAGTCTCCTGCCATGCTCAGTTGCCCAACAACATTGCTGGGTCTTCCCAGGCCAGACCTGCCAGATACCCTCTTTAGGTTGGACACTGCCTCACTCAAAGGTGGCACCTGCTGGAACAGAATTGCATGGTCATCCATGCAATAGGCCAAATTGTTCTAGCCCCATAGCTCCCAAACCATTGCCCAGTGCTGCAGAACTGGGGGTGAATCTATGGGAAACCCCTCCCTGTTTTCCCTCTGTTTTAATCATCAGTGCCTTTTGTATCCGTGTGCTTGGGAGCTAGTATTTGAAAGGTGATTTCCCCCATTTGCGCTTTACTTATTCCAGCTATCTCCTGTGGCACACATCCCATCTCCACCAAGGACAACTGCATCCATGCTCCCCCAACAGGTTCTTATCCAACCAGTGGGAACGCAGCAGTTACTCACATGAAGGAGTAATTCAAGTGCAGATTTTTGTTGCTCAGGGTAATGTAATAACTGGAAGTGAGTCAACACCTTGAGATCAGCCCCTCTGCAGTGACCACTCGCAGAGGACTCCAGCAACCACATTTGCTAACCTTGGTTCTCAGACACTTACTCACTTTTCTGGGGCATTACACAGTTTTGCCTGAAAGCAGCTGGTATCTGTCTTGCCTCGTGCCAGCAGCTTCACTCTCTAGGTCACGTCACACATCACAGATAAAAGGAGCAGGGCTGCAAGTTTCTCCCACCCATTCCAACCTTTGCAAGCAGCAAGGTTAGGGAAACTCCTATCCAGCCCAAGCTATCAATGTAACCCATGCAGCTCCACCAAGGGCATCACTCCACTCATCAACACACACAGGGCCTCCTGCTATGGGGCACAGGTGAGCTGCAGTAATGAGGCACTGCTGCAAAGCCAGGTGCTCCCATTGACACTCCAGGCAAGTCAGCACCATCCTGGTGCCGCCCGACCCAACCCATGGTGACTGGGGATTGAGGCAGTGTGTCCACGCTGCAGGCCCCGCTTGCACTGACATATCGGAGCTGGCCCATTTGAGCTGTGTCCTGCCTGCCTCAATAACGACGGGCTTTTAATTGAGCTCTTAATTGGCCCTCGCTAGACACTTTCTCCAAGGTAAATGCAAGGAGGAGAGGAAAGCCAAGGAAAGGGCCCAAGCAGAGCAGACCCACGTCCAGGATGCAGCTGCAGCAGCCTGGCTCCCACGCAGCACCCCAGCTAGCCGGATCCTGGAGCACAACACACATCTCGGAGTTTAATACGAGTTTAGAACCAGCCCCCAGCCCACGCGGCAGCCTCCAGAGGGGCACGGGGAGGCTGCGAGGCCTTTCGGCTACAGCACGATGCCCCCCAGAGGAAGCCGCTGCTGCGCTTCACCCCGCGGCCTCAGCAGGGCAGAGAACGAGCTGCGGCCTCGCGCCTCGTCCCCCGAGCGCCCGGAGAGCCCGGCGGGCACGGGCGCCGCTCGAGGCTCTGCCCCAGGGCAGCGAGGGCCCCTCCGCGTGGCCGGGCGCCCCGTTCCCATCGCGGGCCCCTCCGCGCCGCTCCCCGCACCCCCGCGCTGCGAGCGCGGCGCACGCTGCCCTCGTCGCCAGCTCCTCCCTTCGCTCCTGGGAATCCCGCGTCCAGCCTCCCTTCGCCGGGAAAAGCCGCCCGCACAGCGGGGCCTTGGGAGGCTCCAGGCTGGGAGGCAGGGCCCGGCATCGGCAGGGATGAGCGGGCAGGAACGGCGGGAACACCGACCCCGACCCTGCTGCCCGCGGCCACGGGGCGGCAGCGGCGGCCACGCGGCGCTGGGCGAACGAACCGCTCCCCGCGCCGGCCCCGCTCCCGGCCCCGCTCCCGCTCCGTCGCTCTTACCGCTCGCGGGCTGCGGCCGCTCCATGGCCGCGGCTCCCGGCGAGCGGAGGGCGGCTCCGCCCGGCGCCAGGCGCGGCCCAGCCCGTCACATGGCCCAAGTAGCGCCCGGCCCGGCCCGGCCCCGGA
>JAUBOD010000036.1:415920-429173 GCA_032353885.1 Nothura maculosa | reverse complement strand
GCCCCGGGGGCAGCGCGGCTCTGGGCTCAGCAGGAGCGAGCGGAGGCCGCTGCTAGCGAGGGTCTGGCAGCGGCTCCCGGGGCCGCGCAGGCGGCTGGGGACGTTTCCTCCTGCCTGGCGAGCGTGCCCTGCGCCCGGGGCAGGATCTGCACGTTGCCCTGCGTGCCCTGCGCCCGGGGCAGGATCTGCACGTTGCCCTGCGTGCCCTGCGCCCGGGGCAGCGCGGAGGATCCCGCGGGATCGGCAGGCCCTGACCTGGGGACGCCCGGAGAGCAGCTTCCCCCGGGCAGCCCCACCACGGCCCTGCAGCGGCACAGGACCGGGGCCGGGAAGGATGGGGCTGAGCTCTGGGGAGCATCTGAGCTTCATCTTCTGAGATGTCTAAGGGCGAGCTTAATAAAGCTGCTCGTTAACACGCAGGCTGGTGTCCTGCAGGAGGGGCAGAGCTGGAGTTGGCTCTGAGGGACCTCTGGCAGCTGCGAGATCAGAGCGTGGCTTTGTGCTCCATTTGGGGCTTATTTAAGTACCTTCAGAAACAGAAGGTGGCACATTGTGCGCTCGCTTATCTTGCCGAGAGCATAGCACGTCCCTCCAAAGTAAAGCAGTGGCCTAGTTTGCAAGCAGGGAGATGGAGTGACTTGTCCAAGGTCACGCCGAGGGATGTCTGGCAGCATGGGAATGGGAAATGGGCTTCCTGGGGCTACGGCCGGCCCTGGAACAGCCGCTAGCCCAGCTCGGTCCGAGCGCGATGGGCACAGGGGCAGCAAAGTAGCTCCTTCCATGGCCAACACTCCTGGATCCTTCTCTTGCCCATACTGAGGCTCCCACGTTGCATTTCGGGGCTAGAGCAGCTCTACAAATACACCGTGTTTGCCAGGATCTCTTATTGATCCCCCGTAAATGAAAGCTAGAAGCTTTGCCCCCATCACCTGCATCCTCTGCGCAGAATCAGCGCAAGGAACAGCCCCGTAGCGCCAATGTCCCGCAAACCCACGGGATACACACGAGGGAGGAGAGGCTTCACCAAGGGAAGGGGTATCTGGCAGGAGCTCAGCACCCTCCTCCTGGTAAATGAGGCCTTTTTGAAGGCCTGAGGTGAAACCTCTGAATCCTTCTTAAAAGCACAGACTTCCCGGCTGGAACAGGCGTTCCTTGTGTTTTCTGCCGGAATTGTCACCCCTTTGGCAGCAGGCTGGCAGACCGTATCGGGAAAGGGGATCGCTCTGCATTTTGGGGATCAGGATAAAGATGGGCAGGCTGCAAACCCGCAGCTTCGTATGCTGCACAGGAGAGCAGCGGAGAGCGGCTGGTCTGGGGGAGGGACGTGGGACGCTCATCGCTTCCCGCTTCTCCTTGACTCCAGGGACAGCAGCAGCGTGGGTGCCGGAGGAATGGAGGCCAGGCCGTGCTCTACATCCTCAGGAACGGAGGCCGGGCTGTGCTCTCCATTCTCTGGAATGGATGGCCTCCCGACGGCTGCGGCAGCACGAGGAGGCAGCACCCTCTGCTGCCGGCTCACCGGCTCCATCCGTCCTCGCTGCTCCGCAGGGAAACTCGGGAAAAGCATCCCCAGGAAGGGCTCCCTGTGAGCCAGAGCATGGCAGGGCTCCAGCCTCTGCACCCGTGGAGCTGCTGCCCCCGCACGCAAGGGAAACGCAGGGCCTGCCAGCGCCAGGAACAGGCTGGGACCTGCAGGACCCCACACACAGGGCAAGCATCACCCACGCACACACAGACTGCACTGCGGATAAGGAGATGCCTGCAGAAAGGGAGCCCTGTTCAGGGAAAAGCGAGGCTGTGTCTGCTCTGGGACACGACCGCTGCGGGAAGTCCCTCTCCAGGAGCAGCGTGTGGAAGGGCTGCCCTTGGCCAGAGGAGCAGCCGAACCACGTGTTTGTGTCGGGAGCAGCAAGACGCTCTGCAAGGGGCTGCTCTGCAGCATCGCCGCCTTCAGAGGCACCAAGAGCCCTGCAGCAAAGAAACCGCTGCGTTGAGCCCCACGCTGCTCCCCTACCCACGGGAAAACAGGGGGGCCTGGCCCAGGGCTCCTCGATTGTCTCCTTGTACAAGCACAATGTTAAAATATAAGACACCAACGGGTCTCAAGTTAAAAGACTCAGCAAAGCAACAATCTTTGGAAAAAAAATGGGAGATTGTTAGAAAAATATTTATTTTTTTTATAAATACACTTCTGAATTCATCACGAAACATGAAAGGAATCACACAAGTTTACTTATGGAAAACAAGATCTTACAGCTTGATTTATAAAAGTTAGTGAGAAGTAAATGACATCCAGTGTTTGATTTCTGTAAAACATATAAATAATCACGCAGCTGATTTATAGGAACGCAATGAAGAATATGTTTGTCCTTTAAAAGTATTAAAATTGATACCAGTAATTACTTACAGGAGAAACTGAGCGTGTGACGTTACTCCACGGACTCGCTTTTGCAGAGCAGGGTTAATGCACGAGCTCTCAGCAAGGTGCTTCACCTTCTATTAATAGCTTCAACCAAATAAAAATAGCCCTGTTTCCCCGGCCCACAGCCTGGTGGATCTCTACCATCCTTCACCAGATCTGCTGTACTTTCACCCGTCTCCCCAGCCGCAATCTATCTTTTCTGAGTCACAAATTTTATATATTTCAAAATATTTTTCATATGGCAAATGCTAAGTATTAAAGAGCTTAAAAGGAATGTCTGTGGAAAAAAGAAACCATACAGTTCTAAGAAAGACCCCACCTCAGACAGATATGTTCACTAAAGGAAATACATCTATAAGTTCTTGCTGGATTTTTATAAAATGTAGGACAAATTTGGGGTGACCCACTGGAGATCTCCCAAATGAACCCATTTTCAGCTGAAAAACAGCAGCTGGCAGAAGAAAAACTCCACGTTTGTTTAAAAATATAATCAAACCTCTCTACAATCACTAGTTATTTCAGAAGATGCCAGCCGAATATTAAAAAGTCAGTGTACAAAGCATAAGAAAATGCCAATGCCGCAGTCATCAGTAAAGTGGAAATACACATGGTCAATCATTACAGTACGTTTATTCTCATGTAGGTCCATTTTTTATTACAATTTGTTCCCTCGCACCAAATATAGCAGAAGTGGAACACAGTCGATATGGGTAGTAGTTGTGTCTAAAGAAGAAAAGCGTAAGAATTTATGGACACACCAGAGCTAAACCGCGTTCCTCCGCACAGCGGTTTCGGATGCTGGGGTGTATTCTGGAGCCGGCGTTCACTGGCATGTGTCTCCAAGCAGGAGGGCTACTCCAGAGGGCTGCTTCCAGCTGACTCCTCATGCAGACACCGCTATTCCCGGCACAATATTCCATGAGATTCCCCTGAGAGGCACGTGCGGCTCTTCAGTGCTCCCCCTTGGAGGTGACAAGTGACTTTGAGGCCTGTAAGGAGACCCCAGGCGCCAAGGCCAGGCTCGGAAGCTCCAGCATTCCCACATATCCATGTGCAGGATATCCTTGGAGCTGCGGGGCTGGGGCGCCATCTCGCGGGCCCTCCGTCCTCGCGTCACCCCAGGCCACCCACATTCCCCGGGCCATGGGGACATGACACGGGAGCAGGGAAAAGGGCAGGGATGGCTGTGAAAGGGAACCCCTCTCCGAGGCAGAATCCCCTTGGCCCAGCACCGCGTCCACGCTTCAGTCTCCTCTTTGGCACCGACTCCGTGTCCTTACTGAACTCTGGCAGCCTGTGCCAACTACCTAGTGGAGAAGGTCACAGAGCATTTGGGAATGTCACCAAAGCAGAGACACCCGACGTATGGCCGGGAAACGAAACCGAGCAGGGGGAGAGCGGGGTCTGGATGTCGCCACCCTCCTTATCGTGAGCACTGCACATTTCCAAGCCTCTTGCGTTGGCCCATCTAAGCCAAGGGCAACACTTTGGGGCTGGATGCCCTGGGGACAGATAGGGAAAACTCCCATCCCCTGCAGGGCAGTGTTCGTGAGCCCCAAAGCCATCACCACCGCCCCCAAACCCCGTCACCGCCCCAGTGTGACACAAGGGCCACATGGACTCGCTACAGAGCTGCCTCCCGCACAAATGTCACCAGCCAGAAAATGACACTGCAAGACTCAGCTCCGAGGAGAGAAAAAGTGGCTCAGAGACGGAGCCAGGATGACAGCTGAGGAAAGCACCATTCCTGATGGCTAAACCAAACACTCCTCCAAACTCCAAGCTTTTCGCTCCAGAATAACTGTGCTGAGGCACATGGCAGATCTGTGAGCTGCCACACAGCTCACCCTGTGGATGTTAGTCTACAAGCCTAGGAAGCAAAGAGCTTTCCCTCCGCATCCCCCATGGCCCAGCTCAGGGAAAGCCGGCACCACGGTGGGTTGCACAGATGAGACTGCGGAGCCTGGGGTGCAGAACTTGGGTTTTACTGGGGAGCAGCTCGGCCCGGGCGGCTCGAGCAGGGCACAGGACGGACAGCGATATTACTGTTTTCTACCCTGAGAATCTGAGGGAAAAAAAGAAAGAATTGGCAGGTGCTGAATGTAACAGCTCTGCCGTGGTGCCTGAGAGGTAGTCCACTGTTAGAACCACAAAGTCCCGATGGGGAAACTGAGGCATTCCAAGGCGAGGTAAGTTGGTCAAAGTCATAGTCAGAGTCAATGGCAGAGCCAGAAATGCCGCACTGAGCTTTTGGCTCCTGTGCCGGGCTCCTGTCTGGGCTCAAAGGGCAGCAGCACCGCAGGCCCCGGGTCTCCTGGGCTAGAAGAGTTTGCCTGGGACAGAGCTGCTGCTGGACACGGGGATGCTGGGCTGGAAAATCCAGGCTCTGAGCCAGGCAGGCATGGGAGGACGCGCCAGGGAGCCCTCAACCAAGCAGAGCTTCGTAATCCACGTACCAGACGAGGCGGCCAGAGCTGGGGCTGACCCCCGAGATGGGCCATTTCCTCGGCTCGTGGCCCACTCTGCTGATGAGGCTGGTGATGTTATGCTTGCCCTTGCCCAGCACCAGCACAAACACCTTCCTGGCCCTGTTGATGAGGGGCAGGCTGAGGCTCATTCTCTGGTGAGGTTTGACAGGGCTCTCTGTTAGCACCACGGTCTGGGCCCCTTCCAGGCCATTTTCGGAGTGCGGGAAGAGCGAGGCCGTGTGCCCGTCAGCGCCCATCCCCAGCAGCACCAGGTCAAAGCTGGCGTTCGCCACCAGCGCCGCGATCTCCTTGGCGTACAGCTCCGTGCCCCTGTCCTCTTCCACGCACAGCCGCTGGTTCACGTGCACGGGCATGGGGTGGATGTTGAAGTAGGGCACCCTGACGCTCTGCAGGAGGTGGTTGTGCAAGCTGAAGAAATTGGACTCGGGGTCAGCGAGCGGGACGCAGCGCTCGTCCACCAGCCAGATGTGGGTGTATCTCCACGGGAAGGCGTAATGGTGCCTGGCCAGCTGCTGGAACAGGACCACGGGGCTCGAGCCCCCTGAGAGCGCCAGGTGGAAGTGCCCGGAACGGGCCACGGCGCTGCTGGCCGCCCTCTCCATGTCAGCAGCCAGCTGGGAAACCAGCTCCTCGGCCCACGCCGAGACCAGCGGGCTCTGCCGGTACTTGGTCTGGATCGTTTTGTAGTCGCTTGGTGTTGGCGCCTTGGGGTGCAGAAGCTCCACGGGCTCTGCCAGTGCAAACGCCAGCTCCCCGCCAACCATCTCAAAGTCTAAGAGGTGCTGGTTCTCCACGCCCCCGGGGTAGAGACGCGGCGACTGGTCGGATATGCTGTCCAGCAGCGGGGTCCAGAACTCCCAGGACGCCAGCAGGTTCTCGGTGGTGATGAAGAAGTCCTTCCTGCCATGGTAGATGCTGGAGATGAGGACGGAATACGCATCCCTCTCTTTCACGGGGCTGTACACATAGTAATCAGACAGCGGTTGTCCAAAAACATGCAGCTCTGGCTGAACTGCTGCTTCTTTCCAGCTGCTCTCTGGCATGACGGGCTTGAAGAGGTTCCGGCTCACGAGCACAGCGGGAGTGTTGAGCGCACCGTGCCCAATGTAGAAGATGATCTGCTTGGCTTTACACTGGCTAGAGCCCGCGTCCCTCAGAGTCCCGCTCTGAGGGCAGTAGGCCCGGTTCTTGAAGAGGACCCGCACGTAACCTACCCGCTCGTCCAGGGCCTTCCCAGAGGTGAGCAGGAAAGGGACCCCTTCCCAGCGCAGGCTGTCGCTGTGGATCAGCACACCTGGAACGACACAGTGACCTCAGCTACAGAATAACCTTGGCGCCTCAGCAGCCTGCAGATACGACAAGATCGAAATGGGCTGCTTAGCTTCCTGCTTTGCGTGGAAATCCTGGCATTCACAGGGTCTCTTGCTCCACGTTTAGCCCTTTCGTGACCCTGCTAGACTGACTGCTCTGTTTCCCCTCAGGTTCCATGCTCTATGAACCTCCTTTGCTCTCGCACGAAACCAGCTTCTGAGCATGAATATCATTCAGCCCTAACCTCTGAGGTTCAGAAAATACAGCATGGCCAGTGGTGACCATGTACTCTGTCACCCACAGAGAACTCCCAACACTTGACCCTTGAGGTGCACTGAGCAATGAAAAGGCAAGGGAGTTTGCAGGCCAATCCTAAAAATAACATATCAACCTTAGCAAGGATAATGCGACTTAGCCCTTATGCAGTGCTTCCAATTGGTGTGATCATTAGCTAATGAACACGACACCAATACAGCGCTACAGCTCCCAGTTCGGATACTGCTGGATGCCTGGAGACATCCCCAGGTCAGCAGCGAGGTTCAGAGCTGGCGTCAGCACCCCCATCTCCCGCAGCCCTCGGCTCTACGTGCTCCGCTCTCCACGGCCGCTCCCACCTGCGAAGGTCGGCGTGGTGCTCACGTAGCCCTGCGCCTGCTGCAGCTCCTCGCGCACCTGCCCGCCGTAGGCCTCGTACTGGCCCAGCACGGCGCTGCTCCGGCCCAGGCCGCGCAGGGACTGGAAGGCCAGCAGCTTGCGCTGCAGGACCTCTGCGGCGCTGCTCACGTTGCCGGGGAGCTCCATGCTCAGGAACAGCAGCGCCTCGGTGAGGTGGTTCTGCAGCACGTCCCGGATCACTCCGTACTGCTCGTAGAAGCTGGTGCGGCCTGAGGATGAGGAGGGGAGATGCTCGTAACAGGGAGCCCTTTTCTTTCCTCTGCATGTATAACGTTCGTGCCAAGCAAAGCAAACACAAGACCAGAGCATTTTGCCTCTCGTCCTCTCCTGGCTCAAAATTAGAGTCTAACAAACCGTTCTGCTCCTTGCAGACAGGGTTCCCTAGTGTCTCTGCTACTAAAATAAAGATAAAAGTTTCCCAAGGAATTACCTGTCCTCCACAGAGCAAGATATATCCCTCCTGCTTGGAGCTAAAGCAAAATTTCTTGCAAAAAAAAGTCCTGTTTCTCTCTCCCTGCCTGATTTCTCACTGGTGTGGGATGATGGGGAGAAGGACGATGTATTTACAAGGAAAGTGACTCAGATGCCTTTCCTCAGTCCACCAGCAGCAGGCTGCACACTGCAGACTACATCACGACCAAAGGCTTCCCCTATTGATTGATACATTTATCTCTCTTGCTCTAATCCAAAGGCACATTCACTAATGTAATCAATGCTGCAGGGAGCCAAGCTGCCAGCTGAAGCCGCACAAGAGAAAAAAAGAAAAGATAACAAATGAAAAATTACAGTTTTTCAGAAGGAAGGGGTGCGCAGCAGGGGCTACACATAGACTGCATGTTCTCCCTAAACCTCCTTGCAGGGCTCTCTTCCTCCTGAAAGCCAAGCCAAGGATCACTCAGAGCTTAATCACATTGCTGTAATTAATATTTGTGTTTTTATGGGGCTTTTACCTGGGGGGGGCAGAATAGAAGTAAAGGGAGTGGAGAAGCAATCCTGATGTTGCAGAAGCGAGGGCGCCTGACAGCGCAAGAACTGCTGTGGGTGGCAGTGCCGCTTTATGCTGAGCACTGCAGAGCAGCTGCTGCAGCATTGCAGCATTGCAGGGAGGGATTGCAGCCGTGCCCTTCAGCAGGAGCCCGGGCTGCGCTTGCCTGCTTCCCTCTGCAAGGCTCCTGCCACAGGGAGGGAGCGAAACACGGAGACGGACGCTCAGGCCGAGCTGGGGACCGGGACGCGCACTCTCACCAGCCAGGCTAGGCAGCATGCAAGCAGAAGATGAAAGAGCATCTTCCAAAGAACAGCACAAGTGAACACTCAGCACCAGCTTTGTAGCTAACAGGGCAGCCATACAAAAGCCACAGAGCTGTAGCAACTGCCAGGCTATTGCACCACTGAACGCAGGTGGCTTAGATGGCATCAGGAGCAAAGAGAGCTCCCTCTCCATTTCATCATTCACCTGCTCCTTTTCGTTCTGCACCACCACCTCCTCAAGAACCATTTTCAGGTAGTTCATGTACCAGCCAGTTCTCAGCCACTCAGCGTGCTGCTGCCTCACTAACCTTTAGCATCCACAGTCTCTTTCAGAACAATCTCCACTCTTTCCACATGATGCCGGTTCCAAATTGGATCTAGAAACTGTCGGTTCTGATCTCGAAAGGGCAGGATGTGGGCCACAGCCTGTGAAGGGAAAAAAAATTCAAAGTTTCCCCAGAAAGTCACAGGATTTCTACAGTGTCTCTGCCTCATCGCTCTCTCTAACGCTGTGTCCAGCTCTGGGTGCTAGCAGACACACTGCACAGTGGAGAACAGAGCAGGTGAGGGGACAGAAAACCAGTAAGACAGCACAGCGGGGTCTGCAATGCTCCTGCAGAACAGACATCAAAGGTCTTGCTGAAGCATTTGGAGGTTTCATGTGCAAAAGGCTGGAACGCAAAGTGTGAGGCACTCAGTTTATGTCCATCAGTGAACAAAGGGCTGAGTCAGACTGTGCTGGGATGCATGTACAGCTCCAAAGCACTGAAACACACCAGTCCATCAGATTTGATATCACTAAGATATCTGCTTTTTCTGGGAAAAAGAAAAAAGAAAAATCCGTATATCTCCTTGTCTCCTTGTAGCTGGACATGCACCTTTCTGAGCAAAACCTGCTGCTTTCAAAATGTGATGTCACATTCGTCCCAAACAAGGGTGGCACGTCCTTGAGCACGTTCCCTCTGGGACATTGCAGATGTCCATGCAGCAGCCCGTCCTCCATGCCCCGAGCAGAGCACATGGCAGGAGGAAACCTTCTCCTAAGCATCCTGTAAAACTAAAATCCAGTCGGCTCCGTCTCATACCAAAATCAAAAGGTGCTTCTAGAAGACAGTGCTAATAGAGAGGGAATGAGATGGCAGGGCTGTAATAGGGAAAAGGGTTGCTTATTTGGCGAAACCAAAGCCCTGACCTTGGTGGAAAGATGAGCAGAATTGTGCATGTCTCCCTCACGCACACACCCTTCGCTCCGAAGGGGATCTTTGCCACGGTACAGGGAGAAGGTCCTGGTGTGGTCTGCGTATTTCTTCCCCTCTTTAAGGGGACAGAGAGCAGCAGTGCAGGGCAAGAGCGGCCACGCGTCACGGTGAGGTCGCGCAGCCTCAGCTGGGATGAATGGTACGGATATGTCAGCAGCACAAGGAGCTCTGGGAGCAGCTCTGTGTGGATTCAGGATGGGATACAGACTCTCTCAGAGAAGCTGAGAGGCTACAAAGAGCCTGAGCAAACGGCAGGGGGTACAGAGCTGCTTAAAGAGGAATTCACTCGGCCTCAATCCTGCAGCCAGGCAGGAAGCACGCTTGTGTGCAGGCTGGGGAAACAGAAAGGAGCACCGCCGTTCCCAAACCAGGGTGATTTAACCTCACTCCCATCCCTGGGCCAGGCTTATTCACCGCTTTAAGAAAACTCTCCTGACTGCCAGCACTTTCACACAGGAGCAGAGCCAGTGGAGCAGCTGCAGGGAACGGATCTGGGGGTCCGAGTCCCTCCTTAGATCCAAAGTGGTGCCCGGCGCTCCCGCAGCCCCAGAGCCACGCGCTGCTCACCTGCTTGCCAAGGTAGTGGTCCACGCGGTACATCTCCTCTTCCCTGAAGAAGCCGGCCAGCTCCGCGGCCAGCTCGCGGGCGGACTCCAGGTCATGGCCAAAGGGCTTCTCGAGCACCACGCGCAGCCAGGCCCCCGCGGGCGGCCGGCAGCTGCTGTTAATGTGGCGGGCAATGTCCGTGTAGGCAAACGGGGGCACCGAGAAGTAGAAAATCCTCCCGGCTTCCTTGAGCCCCTCCTGGCGAAGCAGCACCTCGATGTCTCTGTTGAGCGCCGTGTAGTTTTCGGCAGTGCTCAGCTGGTGGTACTGGCTCAGCTTCAGGAACTGGTCCTTGAGCACGGCGCACCGGTCCGGAGGCTCATCCGGGGGGCACGACAGCGTCTTGAGCACGTCGAACATGAGCCGCTGCCCCCGCTCCGGAGCCGTCAGCGCCGCCCCGTGGAACGTGAAGCTGTGGCCGCCGCTCGCGTGGTCCAGGTAGAGCTGGAACAGGCCCTGCCACAAGTATTTCCTGGCCAAATCCCCCGTGGCTCCCAGCAGGATCACGGAGACGTGGCCTTGGGACACGGCAGCGGGGGACGGCAGGGCTCCCAGGAACAGCACCGCGCACAGCGCCGTCCTCAGCATCTCGCACACAGGAGCTGGGAACACTACAGGAGAGAATTAACATCTGTCAATCCCTGTATACCACCCCAAAACAAGCTCTCTGTTCTCCTATGGCAGCAGAGGCAGCATCTCCTACTTAGCTGCTTCTCCCAACTGTCTCTCCTCCCTGCTAGGATTGGAATAGCAGTAGGAATTGGGGCTCTTGAAAAGACTGCAGCCTCCTTGTGCAACCTGAGGAGTGGAGGACAACACGTGTCTCCATGAGCTGGGTTAACGAGGGGACGTCAATGCCCCTCGACGGCAAAACTGAAATCTGTTTTAATGTGAATTTCAGAGCTACAAATGAACACACGTGCCTCCAAGTTCAGGCTGCGGCTTTCAATAACCTCCTGTTTGGGACTTTGCTCTGTGCTACCTTGGTGTTGCTTCATGTCAATATTGTCACAACAGCTCAAAGCCACGCACTGGTAGCTGCAGTTTGCAGGCATTTCTCTACCACGCTGCACATTAATGATTCCTGAGCACCTCCATTCCCAAGAACACGGCGGAATCAGGCTCCAACGAGCTACTGGGAGTGAAATGGACTGATAAAACAACATGAGGAAGAGGGCTTGACTCCTCAAAACCAAGTCCACGTGGTTAGGCGACAGTGCTGAGTTTGTGCTCTACTTGCTGCAACTTCCCAGCACTAAAACGTGGATGTCAGCAGCAGTTCTGGCCTTCGCCATTCCGCATCTCCTGCAGCCTCACCAGACGCCTCCTATTTCCTCTTTTATATTCTTGTTTCTCTAAGCTAAAAGGAAGCTGTTTTTAAGAGAAACGACAGACTTAGTTCTTACTACCCAGAAACACAGCAATGACTTTAGACCCCAAGAGAAAGCATCCAGAAAAAGAAGGGAATAAATAATTTGTTACTGTTCTCAGTACAACAAGGACTGCTTCAGAAGCTCATGGATCAGATAGCTCATTCTCTTTTGTTTTCTGGAGTTGTATTTAGCTGCAGCATAGTTGTCAGTATACTTGAAATAATTAACATTATAAATATGTTATTATATTAAATAATAAAAAACACTTTGTTCTGTGATAGATTTAAACTTTTAACTTCACCTGTGTGGGGAAATATTCCCATAGACCATGGATGCAGGGAGGAAAGATATTTTAGCAATTGTTTTGGATAGCAAAACACAAAGGCTACATCAGTATATTGCTTCTTCATGGAGGTGCAACTCTAGTGTCACTAGGCTTTACACCAGCTTGATTACACCATGGTAATCAGGTAGTTTCACCACAGTTGGATTGAGAAATGGATGCTGGTGAGCATCAAAGCGTCCCTCGGTGGGCAGACAGAAGATAAAAAGGGGTCTCCGTGGGCTCCTACGTTCACTTTTGGGTAGAAAACGTGTCCCCGGTTCCCTTGCTGCACACGGTCTAATGAAACCCCGCGTTTCCCTCCAGCACTCACCGGGGCAACGCAGCAGCTCTGCGGACACGGCAGCGGCAGCGGCACTGTCCTCACAGCCCTGGCCTCACGGCGACAAGCGACCGCCCGAAACCCTCCGATCAATCGCCAGGCAAACAAGAGGCTGCAAGCGAGATAAGGCAGCTCGGTGCCGGGCTGGGAAATGGGAGGAAACGGCAGCGCTGAAACCTCCCCTTCCCAGCAAAGCGGGGCGCTCCGTGCCAGCCCCGCCGAGCACGGCCCAGCTCCAGCCCGCTTGTGCACCCGGGGCAAAGCCTTGTGCTGCTGGCAGCAGGGAGGAGCCGTCGTTTTGCACTCCTGAAAGGCAGGAGAGATGCATTGAAACCTCAGCTTCCAGGAAACGGGGAGCACGTGCAGCAAGTCCTGACAAACTGCTGCTTTGCTCATGGTCACATCGAGGGTCTGCAAGGGAGGCCGTGGTTTGGTTTCCTTCCCCCACTGCGGGATTTCGATATCTGCATTATATTTAATGTAGGTGACAATAAACAATAAAATAATATTTACATGTGTGTAAGCAGCCTTTCCTGCAGGAAGCCGGAGGCGTTCCTGGGCGGCTGCAGATCCTGCCACGTTGTGCAGAGCCCTCAGGTAGGGAGCAGGAGGATGGGTGGGTCAATGTTTTCCCATTTACCCAAGGACGGGAACGGATCAGCCAAGAAAATTCCTGGCAGATTCAGCTGCACAGTCACACATATTTACAGGGCAACTGAAAACTAGTTTCACAACACCCTCAATTGCAAAATACTGCCCGGAATAAGCACAGTGAACCCAGAGCCGCTTGCTTACTGCTTATAATATATACTGCATATATATCATATACTGCAGATAATCAGCCGTATTCACATTAAAAACCAAAAACCTTCGGAAATCCTCCAAGCCGAGGGCAAAATGCCTCCAAATACACCAACGCGGTGCCAATGGCTTTGCTCATTCTCCTCCGTGATCCGTGAGCACGGAAGGGGTGGCATGTGGGACCCTTTGGGCTGCGGACAGGCCGGCAGGAGCTGAAGGACAAGTGTGCGGGTGCAGGGGGCAGCAGGACAAGTGTGCGAGTGCAAGGGGCAGCAGGACAAGCGTGCAGGTGCAGCAGGACGGGGTGCGGGTGCAGGGGGCGGCAGGACAGGCGTGCGGGTGCAGGGGGCGGCAGGACAAGCGGGCGGGTGCACGGGGCGGCAGGACAGGGGTGCGGGTGC
>JAUBOD010000036.1:402151-415592 GCA_032353885.1 Nothura maculosa | reverse complement strand
GGCGGGCCCGGCACAGCGCAGCGCAGCGCAGCGCGGCGCCCCGCCCGCCCCGGCGCCCCGCCCATCACCGAGAGCTCTGTGGTTGGCGTCGACGGGAGCTGGGTATTAGCGAGCGGGCGGGCGGTATCCCCTGGCCTGGGGCTCCCTGCTGCTCACGCTCCCCCCTGCGCCTCTTCCAGCAGCGTGAGAAATTAACAGGAATGTTTTAACAGCCCTTTATCAACAGCTGGAGTGCACAGGCACCGGTCTGACTTCAAAGGTGCTGCAGCTTTGCACACTGTGACTTGCAGGGCAGCAGCGAAGCCATGCACGGATCCCCCAGGAGCATCCTGCACTACATTGTATAGCACCACATCGTATATGTATCCGAGACCCTCCCATTGCAGAGCACATCCATGCTGGGCAGAGCCCAGGCACCACTGGCAGCAGCCCCACATCCCGTGAGCACAACTTGGGGGATGAAAATGAGCAAATTAAACTTGATGAGGGGGCAAATAACCTGTTTGCAAGAGCCAGCTGGGCAAAATAACCCAGAGCTCTCCCTGTGCAACTCTGTGCTTTATTGCATGCATACAGCTAGCAGCTTTAGGGGAATCAGCACTGCATCCCATAGGTAACATTTAACTCTTCAGTGCCTGGTGAAGAGGTCTGCTTGGCTCTAGGAAGCTCATCCAAGTGGATTTGTTCTGTTGAGAAGAGGGAAACGGGAAAATCACCCTTTGATGGGCCTGGCTCTGTTGCACTGCACAGCTGAGGCCCTGCAGTGTCATTACTACAAGAGGGAGCTGGAAGCTGGGGACAGGGACATCTTCACTTGAGAGACCCTTTCTTCACCCAGTTACGTGACACCAAACTTTCAGCATTGAGGCTGCAATTGAGCATGGGGTGCCTGCTTAATTCATGTTTTGGAAGTCTGGGAAAAAGTAGCACAACTATTTCTGAGCTGAAGGTCAAGACAAAATAGATTTTTTGACCACATTAAAAATATCTCAACTGCTTCATTAAGGAGCTCTAACATCTGCATAACTTAGGGCAAGGAAGATTTTACCAAGACAACAGTTTGGACCAGAATATACCTGTGTCAGGACAAATGTGCTCCCTTATTGCCTTTTTCAGCCCATTCTGCTCTGTTTTGCACCTTTAAGTGGAACGTCTCTGGTGAGACATGTGATACCTATAAAGAAATAAAAGGTGGTTAGGAGGGAAGGGCCATTAACGAGGTAGATGTGCTGCAAGCAAATAAAAGCCCTGCAGGAAGAGCTGCTCTAGTCCCTGTAGCTTGATGCAGCAGCTGGGAACAGCAATGAAGGGCAGCTGTGGAGCTGGGGGCTTATTAGAAAGCCAAGCTCAACATGGAGCTCCTGGAAAGCTGGGCTTTGCTCAGCCTAAAGGCTGTGGCAGCAGCTCTCCCAGTGCCCTGGTGAGACCAGCGCTGAGGGGCCCTGTCCTGGCCAGGTTAGGCTGAATGCTCCAAAGGGGGTGAGTACTAGGATAGTGTCGCCTCCCCAAGCACTTCTTACTAGCGTTTGTCTCTCCTCTTACCTTCTAAACTGCAGAAATTGGGGCCTGTGAGCACTCTACAGGTATGTGCCTTGAGTGGGGCAGCTGACTTGCTGCGTAAGGTTGAATAAAAGGCACTCCTGGCTACTTTGGTTACCTGCCTGCTGCTAGCGCAAAGCAGCAATAAAACACAATGTTCCCTGCCGTGGAGTTGAGCTCCACAGAGCGGGGTGGCGTTGGGAGCCTTTGGCAGCAATGCTGCACTGCTGCAGTCGCGATGCCCGTGTCCATGTCCCCCATGGATGGGATGTGGCCGGGACACGAGCGCTCCAGGGAGCAGCCATGTGGGCAGAGGAGCTGGGGGAGGGTCTTCTCCAGGTACCTTAACTGAACCAATAGAGAGGCAATCCATCAAACGAACCATGCCTGCTTTCTGCCCTCTGTTTGAGCAAAGTGATGCTCTCATCAGCTTGGTCAGCAGATGAAAGATAAAGTCCTGGCATCCTACCCAGAAATCCCTGCACTGGGACAAGCTGCATTCGGTCACTTCAGTCTTGGGCTAAACGAGGACAGAAATTTAAGTCTTAAGTTACAGGCTAAACGTAATGTTTCTTTATGATAGTGGAGGGAAATGTTCTCTTGTGCAGGAGGAGGGGGAAAGGGAACTGGGCAGTTTCTCTAGGTGCAGTAGAAGACTGTGTGGCTATGGAGCACCTGCTTGTGCTTTACCTAATAGGGTAACTTGTATTTGTCCTGTGTGAGCAAAACTGTTATAAAGCAGTTGCTGATGCCTATTGCTGTAGGCATCTTATGTGAAAGGGGCTAAAATCTTTCTGCTCAAAATGCCCCAGAGCTTGGGGATGAAGCCTGAGGTTCTGCCTCAGTGTCAGTCACCTCTACTCGTCCCTGGTCTAGTGGGCAGTGCTTGTGATGCGACGCAGCTGGGTTCAGAGCCTCAGTGCTCACAGGTTTGTTCTGTAACGTGTCCATGCACCCCAAAGGGAGGGCCCTTGTGCTGCCCCGGAGCTCGCCCTGCACCGGGAGCCCCGAGGGCTCGGCTGGTGTGTGCCAAGGAGCCTTCTCCTGCCTGGAGAGGCGCAGGCAGGGACACAACGCTGCCCATCTGCTAATGCAGGTCCTGGGGCTCCCCTGGCTGCGCCTGACTGGGATTTGGTCAAAAGGGTTTTGCATCTTGGTGTGATTCTTGGTGTGGGTTGGCACACTGAACTTGAGAGCAATAATGTGTAATCAGGTTCCCAATTAATTGGCATCTTGATCACAATTGTTTCAAATGCTAAAGCAAAATGAAGAGCACATAACTAGTGTGCTATTTAAGAATATACCTTCAAACACACTAAACCTTACTAAATTAGGGACATATTAGCTCTTGCTTGGAGTTTCATATCTTCAGTCCCAGGCTTTTAATCATCCTGAGTGCATATGACATTGAATGTCTGTGTCTATTCTCTTATATTCATTGATCACTGAATGCTGCAGGTTTAACTACTGCAGTAAGGTTATTTATTGTGTCCAGGAGGCTTTGGAAAATGTTTAGTCACGAGCAAAGGCGCTATCTCCAAAGCACTCGGTGTGATATAAATCGTATTGCGGGTGGTGGTGTCTGATGGCGCGATCCTGCAGGGAGCCCTGCTCTGCCCAGGGCTGCTGCATGCAGCAAGCGGAGCTGCATGGAGACAGCTGAGGAAAGCCAATAGTCTCCTGAGCATGTGACAACTGAATGGGAAAGCAAAGTCTGCAAGATACCCCTCTGCCCTTGACTTAATGCCATGTTAAGATTAAATGAAGATTGATAAAGATTTTAAAGTCCTCCTTGATTGCAGAGCATTTTTTCCTTCCACAGCAAAGTGAGATGTGCCAAAATGCACAGCCACATTAATAGTAATGATCTCTATTGCAGCAGCAAATTGGTGCAGAGTTTGGGATGACGCATGTTGCTCAGTGCAGTGCTTGGCATGTTGCACAGGGGCCGAGCATGGGAGCTCCTCTCAACAGTGCTGCCCTTCTCATCCGCTGCAGGTTAACCATGTGTTTCTGCTCTGGATGGGGAGTGGTCTTCAGATGTTGGGAAATATGCAAATAACTCAGTGTTTCCAGAACCTTGGGAAAGGTTGATAAAGTGTCAGTAAAATATTGGACACCTGGGGTGTCTCCTTGCCTTGCTGCTGCTCTCCGGCTCCTTTCAGATGTGACCGAAGCCTGCAGAGGAAATGGGGATTTTCACACCCGGAATGTCCTGCCTGCTGATACTTGCTTGGATGCCCTGTGTAGAGGCAGCAGCACAGAGCTGGTAGCAAGGCACGAGGAATTCCGAATTAAAATGGAATGGTGGGAGCTTGTGGTGGTGCTTGCAGGGGACTTGAGCACGTTGCTTCTGCAAAGGATAAAACGAGTAGGATGGGAGCCTGTCCCCTGCCTCCCAGGCTGGATGCCTGTCGAGTGGCTGGCAATAAGTCCTTGTGTGCTGGGTCTGTGGAGCCTTTCTCCCCCCAACAAGGAATAGGGTTCCTGGGCATTTGGGTTATGCAGGTGTATGTGGGCAAGAAAAGCTAATAACCAAATAGGAGAGCAGAGGAGACGGGAAGGATCAGCATTCCCAGCAGTGCCAGGATTCTTTTGGGTATGTGGGTAATCAGCATATCTGAAAACTTAACCTAAGAGCTTTCAAGGGTGGTGACAAACAGCAATAATAAATTTACATTTACCCTGATGTACGCGTGGCATCTGGTGATGTTGCATTGAAGGATATGGATAAAAAATTAACATGTTTCCAAACTCTGGCTCTGCAGCTGGCGGCTCCTGAGCTGCCTGGTTGCAGAGCTCTTGCCCACATAGGCAGTGCTGCCTGTCCTGGTAGGTGTTTGCATTAGCCCCCAGCAATAGCCCACAGTAACCTTGAGCTTAAACACGTTCCCCTTCCTCCATCTCTTTAGCGTGGGCACTGCAAGAGCGATGCCTGCGTCCTATTGAATCGCTCCCATGAAAGCAGTGGGCTGGAGTCACCCTGAAATACAGGGGTCTGCACCGCTTCACTAGCTGTAGACTTCTAATGGCTAAATAATTGAGTAGTTTTTGCCTCAGATATCCTGTCAAACAGTGGGAAGCAAGGATAAAGCACAGCTTTACTGGTCCTGAGCTCTTGTAAAGCAGTATAGCTTGACTGGAGTTGGTGCTGAGCCTTTGATCAGGTGTGTGTATTGGGGAGAAAAGCAGACCCGTTGGTCACTGGTGCAATGTGTGTGCATTTCTTTGGGAGAGTCCTAACACTTGTACCTGCAGTTGTACCTAAATTCCTCCTCTGGTTGAGACTGGTGTCACCTAAACGATGGAGATGCTTTCTGCGCGTCTCCTGTCCTTGCTGAGCAGAGCAAGCTCCTTCCACCCGTGCTTGCCTGGGCAGGCAGGGCTGGTAAGTTCCAGCCTGTGTGCATCCCCCCAGATTGAGGGCAGCTCTGGCGAGATCAGTATCTCTGAGAGCCTTATGCACATGTCTGATTCGCTTTGATTCCTCTTCCTTTCGCAAGAGCAGCACCAGCAGGTGAGGAAAGCCCAGCGAGCGGCTCAGCCCCTACCTTGCCAGGGAGCGAGGCTGTGCCGAGCGCGCGCTGCCTTTCCCGGCGCTCCTATAGGACCAGGGTTCTTGCAGTGTCAGGGATTTAAGACTTTTTAGCTCCCTCCTCCCCCCCTTCTCCTCTTGCTGCTCTGCACAGCTCCGGGCTCCCCCGGCATCGCTGGAGTGCGAGCACCCGTCTGGCACTACTTATGCCAGCGCCAGCCTCGCGCGCAGGAGAAGCAGCCGGCAACTTTTGCAGCTCTGCATCTCTGCACACCAGAGCTCTGGAGCCCGGCGGGTAAGGGGGCACTTCGGCGGGAGGGAGGGCTCCCTATCCGGGTTAATGGAGGCTCTCCTGCCTCCACACGCTTGCGGCAGGGGGATGTTCTAGGGAGGCTGTAATCATCCCCCTTGCATGAATAGGGGGTGCCAATAGAATGATAAGATTAAAAGAAGTCCCACTTCTGGTGGGTGCTTGCTGATTGAACTTCACTGAATTAATTTTCTTTTTCTGTCTTTTTCATCCTTCCTGGGACCAATATGTGGGAGGCTGAGTCAGAACTGCCTGAGTGGTTTTTAACTGTTTTTTTTTTTTTTCTCCGAACTAAAAATCTGAAATTGCTTGCTGCCAGCACCTCAGATTTCTTTATCATTTCTGCTGATGGCTTTTTCTTTTTTTTTCTTTTTTATTTCCCAAGCAGGTGGAGGGTTTTAGTGCCCGGGGGCTGGTGCAGTTGTGCTGCAGTCGGAGCCCCGCGCTAGCTGCAGAGCTTTTGCGGGAGCGCGTCGGGATGCGCTGCCCTGCTGCAGAGCTGCAGGAAGGGAAACTTCCTGCGTCCTTCCCTATCCCCACTGACACCACTCGAGCCGTGTCCCTGCTCTTGCTGCCTGTCACCCCCTAAAGAAAGGGGGGGTGCAGCAGGATGCAGGCGGATGGAGGCGGAATTGGGCACTGCAGCTTTAAGAGTGCAGTAGTGCCCGAGCTTTTCTCCTTCAAGTGATCTGCAGAGCAGCAGCACCAGGATTCCCCTCTCCTTGCTGCTCCTGAGCCATGCGGAGCCCGCAGCTGCGACTGGGGCTTTGGCAGCCTCAGCTGCCTTGGCTTTTTCTTGCTGAATGCTTAAAATTGCATGGAAAAGCATCTTGCGGACTGGGCATGCACCTTGTGCTGCAGCCTCGGCACCCTTTTCCCAAGGGAACGTGTCCTTGTGTGCTCAGAGCTGCTGAATTGAGCTCAAGAAGCTTTTTTTCCACAAATCCAAGAAAAGTGGTCTCGTGACCTCCAAGTGTAGGTGCCTTCCTACAGCCTCCAAAAGTTGAATTAATCTTGAGCAAATGTTATTGCAGCCTTTTCTGCAGAAGCATGGCTTGTATTTGCTGGAAATGTGCCATCTGAACACAACTTGTTAATGGAATGAAGACTAAATTATATCCGAGTGGCTTTTGCAACTCAAATGTTTGCTAACAATTTTCATTTCCCTAGTATCTCTCCATTAATCTCTCCATTAATTCACATGTAGCTTCCATTTCTGCAGACTGGGTAGCGATATGAGCGAATGGGGCAAGGGGAAAAATGCAGCTTGAGCAATTCCCGATTCTGTTGAAATATCAGTGGAGTCGGTGGTGCTGAAATCCCGGTGGATACGGGTTTCACATCCTGCGTGTGGGGGAGGAACGCTGCTGGCAGGGAATTGTCACAGCACTCGCCAAGTCAGGGCCCTGCTGCTGCTGCAGAGTTGCCGGGTGACATTAGCAGTGTCTGAAACGGCCAAATGTTTGTGCTCCCTCCTTGGAGATGCTCCGGCAGCAGTGCAGGTGCTCCCGGCCCCGCCGGGGCCATTACTTGTCTGCAGTTTTATTGGGGGTGGCTCTGTGTGTTTGTCTTGATTGGATCTGTGATAATTGCAGTGCCTTTTTATCTCGTGCTTGTCCAAGGACTAGGAAAAGTCAATCGGATCCGTAGGAACCGAGTTCTCCTCCTTGCAGAGGAGGGAAGCTGGGACCCAAGCTTGATCTCTCAAGGTCACACCGCACAAGGCAACGGTGCAGGCAAGTCCTTTGGCGCACCCAAGTGCAAAATACTCCTTTATTTACAGGTCTTTCTGAATTCTCTTTCACCAGGAGACCCCCCTAGCTTTAAGGGAAGTCCTAGATGACATATAAAGACCAAACCTGAAACTTTGCCATGTAAATCAAAGCTGAGAAGCTCAAAGGGTTATGATGCAGTGACTTTTTGCAGCCCATTGTTACTTGTTCTTTTTGCCTCATTATATCAATGAGCAATGAGACTTGATTTCATTTCTAAGGTAGTTTAATGTCAAAGTTTGTGGCATTTATGAGGAGCCCCTCTAATTGACAGAATGGAAATAAAATAGCGGTAACTGAACTAATAATTGTCACAATAATTGTCATAAATCACGAGATAGTGAATGTAACAGAAAATGTTTCAAGGTATGGGCATTATGGAGAGCAATAAGAGCATATAAAAACAAATAAAATCCCTCAAAACTGGAAAGAGAAATAGGCTTTAGCAAAGGCAGTGCAAGTGGTGAGAGCAGGAGAACTGCAGGGAATGCCCAGCAAATTCTCAGCCATTCACATCTGTAGAAATGAGCACTAGAGCTTCTGAAGAGGGTTTCCTTGCTGGCAGCCTAGACAGGATAACGCTGTACTAAACACAGAAAAATAGGAATGATTATAGGGGACAGAAGACAAATCCTATATTGGAGCACTTAAATGGGAATTCCTGGAGTGAAGCGTTACTGCATGGTATCTCATTCAGGTGAAGTTATGTATTACAGGATAGTGTAAGCAAGTTAAGGGCAGTGCTAAAAGCTGAGTAATGTGAAGGAAAAACAGTACAGACAACCTGCCAGCAGTGTGAGTGGTGGGGGAGGAGGCTGGAAGGTGAAGCTTGATGCAATACGGCCCTGGCAGCTCTTGCTTTGCACTTCTGGGGACGCATCTTCAGTGCAATCCTGGTCACCTCCAGCAGAGCAGCACCTTGAGCTCCCGGGCTGGGCCTGCAGCCACCGGGGCAATAGGCAGCCAATTAGCATGTGGATAATGAAGGCTGAGGTGCTGGGAAGCCTGGTGTCACTTGGAAGCCTGGGTTTTGTATGCACTCAGACTATTTCAGCCCATTTCCTCCTTTAATGCCGTCTCTGGGAGAAGTGTGTGATTTGTTCTGGCTGCCCTACTGATTCCCAAGTGAGTTTTAGCCCTTTGGGTGCCTGGGATATCTAACCCCATAGTTTTCCTGGGAAAGAGTGAGGAGTTTTCAGAAATGTAGGAAATAAGGAGCGTGTCTTGCTTGTGCTGCTGCTTGGGGCTCAGGAGCCTGCATGAAGACCAAGTGCTCTTGGCTGTAGCCCGCACTGCATGGGAGAGGACCTGTAGGGATTTGCTGGTGGCCACTGACTTTGTTACCTATCACCAGTGGCTGGCACAGAAATGGTTAAAGATTGGGCCAAATGACAGTGGCCTGTAATATCTCTGGAGGAGAAGGTCGTGGTTTCTGTTCCTGGTGCCCCACTGCAAAAGGCACCTCCCTGAAACATGTGGATGTGTCTGTGGTTTTGGACTGCTCCTTGCTGCTGCAGGGCTTGCTGCTGTGGTGCAGCAGCGGGCTGCACGCTGGGCTTGGCAAGGGGGTCCAAGTTGAGGTGCTGCTTCCCATCTTCCCTAGTTAAGGAATTGCTTATTCCTGGGTGCCCCCTTGCCCTGCTCCCAGCCCAGCTGCTGTGAGTTGCTTCCCTGGAGAGAAGGGCCTTTTTCATGGAGAAATAAATGGCCAATATGAGGCGGGGCCTCTTGTGCCAAGGAGAATTTAAAAATTGCTGCTGGACTCTAAATTGCAGGACCATTGGCACCTGTGAAGAACTGGGAAGTCTTGCTTGCCCTTCCTAAGCAGTTGTCCCGCGTCTAGTACTGCCCTTTCTCCCCTAGACCTGGCATATCCGGGGTGGCAGGAGGGAAGGGGCAGTCTCCAAAGCTCCTCAGATTCCTGCAATTGTCTCTTTCCCTGCAGCACTCCAAGCGATGGGCAATGCAGCGGCTGGGGGATCTGTTGGCTGTCGCTTGCGCTCAGTTGTGCAATGCGATGCAGCAGCGTATTAAAAATGTTTACCAGCTGCTGTAAATTGCTTTCTGTCCATCCCTATCTGACATGTGAATGCAAGAATTCCCGTGTGCCAAGAATCTGAATGCTTTTCTCTCTACTCTTATGCCCAGGCATAAATGTTCTTTAGACATTTTTTTTTCCTTGTGCCTTTCCCTGCTTTCAGACAACCAGCCTTTTGCAGAGGGAGAATCCCCACTGCTGAGTGAGCAAGAAATGAAATTTGGCAAACCTGAATGGCCTCACATTTGCATCAATGTTCTGCAGCGAGTAACTGCATAAACGTGTGCGAAGTGAGGGCAAAGCTCACCTCATTTAGGAAACTTCTTGGTGGTGGAGAAGGCCCTCTGCTCTTGGCTAACTGCCTCCTCTCAAATTTATTTGGCACAAGAGGTTCCTCATTGGATTTAATAATGAAGTTGGGTTGAAACCTGTGAAAACAAAACCAAGTCCCTGTCCTAGGAAGCTCACTAGGTAAATCTTCGTTGTAGAACTGGCCTTGGAGCGGGTTTTGACCTTGAATTGTTGGTGAAAATTTTTAGGTTTAAAATATCAGTGGGTTGTAATTTAGCATCAGTAATAAATTCTTTGTGAGTTTTCTTCCTCTGAAGGAGAAGAGTCAGTTGATTTAATGACTTGATTAGGGAAAAAAATAAGTAGAGAGCCATTCCTAGCCTTGAAGGTCACTGTCAGATGGGAGAAAATGGGAGATAATTGTGGGATGTGTTCACCCTCATGTGCTCCTTGGGATCTTGTGGAGCTGCCAGGCTCCCTGTAGCTCCTGGGAAAAGGGAGGTACCCAGGAATAGTGGGTGAAGCTTAGCTTAGTGAAGAACATGCTTTAAACCTGTTTAAACCGCTGCTGTACTAATGCAGCAGCACTGTCCGTGGCAGGACATGCAGCGTCAGCCTGTCTCCCTTGTGTGGTTTGTGGAACAGCTTGAGAGCATCTGCTGGGCTCCATAGGGGTATCTGAACTGCCCTGGGCAAAGTGAGGCCAGGAGCAAAAAGTGGAGGATGGAAGGAAAGTGGCCACGGAGGCCTAGCTCTGCATTAAGTGAGGTTTTGAGTGTGGGTGTGAGTTGGAGAACGGGGTTGCAGTAGAGCCTGGGCTGAACGCAGGAGAGATGCTCCTCTCCCTGAGCCCTTGTCTGCAGCACTGATGAAACCCGCTTGTCCTCAGCCCAGCGGCGCGGTAGGGAGGCTGCATCCATGGGGTTACAGCCTGCAGAGCGCTGCAGCATCCTCGGGGTGCCTGGAGGAGAGCAGTGCTGCAGCCGGGTCCCGCTCCGCCGGGAGCGAGCCTCAATGAGACCCGCTAGGGCACTCGGGCTCCAATTTCCAAGCATCAGCTGGCGTGCCCTGTGCAGACGGGAGAGGTGAGGAGGAGGCAACACGGTGCGGCTGGCTGGCAAGTCACCCTCTGATGCACTGCAGCAAAAGCCCTCTCTGAAAGCTCTCCTGCCAAGAAGGACACTGCGGGCAGGGAGGGGGGGCTGAAGATGCTGCTGCCAGCGCCGTGGCAGCCAAGCCCTGTCCTCTGCTTCCCGCCCCTGCCACCCCTCCTCAAATCACCTGGTGGTGGAGTTGGCCAAGTCCATTGCACGAGTGCAGTGTCCTTCTCCTGGGTGTCCTTCAACTGCAGCCCGGGGGCTTGTTCATCAGAGCGCTCCAGGGAATGCGTGCGGTGGGGATGGGGCTCCGATAGGTGAACTGGACTTGGGTGACAAACCAGCACTGCAGCATCCGCTCTGCAACTGCCTGAGCCAAGATGTGGTGTTCTGGGCACTAAAATGACTGATGTAGCACAGGATGCAGCAGCAGAGTTGGTGGAAAGGGGCTGCAGCCCAAGGGGACTGATAGCAGCTGATGCAGTGCAGGTGGTTCTCGGATTCAAGTCACTGCAGGGTGCACAGGTACCTGGGCTGTACCCCGAGACAGGCAGCCAGATGAAAGGCAGTGCATGCACACACTGGAGATCAGAGCTCTTCAAATAGTAATAACCTTTTCTGCCCCCAAATCCAGGCTGCTGCTGCAGGGAAAGGCAGAAATCTGCAGGCCACCCTGACTATGCTCTTGTACCCCCTGTCCAAAGAGGATTGCACTCAAAGCAGCGACACAAGAGCAATGCGTGAGGTGCAGGGCGGCTGGCCACGCTCTGCCAAGGACTTGACTCCCCTTTGAAGGGGACACATTGCTGCAGCTGGACCTGTTGGCAGCACAACCTGCTATAGCTGCACAGAATTTGTCATCCCTGCTGTGGAAGGAGTTGCAAGAGGGGACCTTAATGCCTTTTTTTCCTTTGTCTCTAAATTAACCCATTAGCCTAGCGCCTTATCTTGGACCCGTAATGTTGAGGTAAAGAAGAAAGGACATCTTGGTTGCCTTAGATGCAATTTCCTACAGTGCTAGTGAGCTGATAACTTGTGGGAGAAGTACAGTCTGCAGAAGGTCTCATGTCTGGGAAGGGGAAAGAAGGATGCCTGAGGTATAAATTGCTCCCAGCTTGACTATTCCCATGCAGCACACAAGCTGGATGCACCACGTGATGGATGTGTTTCTGTTGGAAGGTATCGTTCATGATATTGATATTTAGCTGACGTGTATTTTCAAGCTCTCTATTTTAAGAAATGGAGTGATTTACATGTGATGAGTGTTTCTGGGAATGAAACTCTTAACTGGGAGCCGGGTTACTGGCGGTGTCCGTGTGTTTGGTCATATCAACAGCTCTCCCGGTGCACTGTCTGTAAATAGCTCCTTGAAATGTGGCTGTTGTGGTGGCCCCTGTGTGCCCGGGCAGCCTCAGTTGAAGCTGGGCTCTCCTCTGTTCCTTTTCTCCGTGTTCCCCTCCTGCAGGGCTGCAGTAGCAGCCAGGACGGACATTGAGACCCGTATGGACCTTTCCCATGGCTCTGAACTGCCGTGGGTCTGCTCAGGGTGCTGAGGTGCCAGTTCTGTGGACCCAAAGCTGCTTTTTGCAAGGCAGGAGTGAGCAGGGGGTTGCAAAGGGTTGAGTTGAAGTATTTCTTCTTGTGGTGATGGCTTCATGAGGACGTGTGGGGTGCAGAGGTGACACAGGACGGGTGGCTGGTTGAGTCAAGGCATCAGCGATCGCCCCGCTGTGTAAGCACCTGAGCCTCCCACTTCTGCTGGAAACTCACTGCTCCCACAGATGGGAATGGTACCACAAAGACCTGCAATGCCCGAGAGTTTAGAAAAGGAAAAAGTTCCCTGTTTCCCAGGAAGGTGTCACTGGAGCTGGGCCACGGGCTGCTCCGCTCCCAGCAGAGGGAAGCAGCGGCTCACGAAGCTGCAGCGGTGCCAAGGCTGCAGCTCCGTGGTGCTCCAGCCCTGCTCTGCCTGGCAAAAAAGAGCCCTCTCCAAGGAAAGCAGCATTTCCCTTCCTGCTTTACAATAAAGCCTCTGAATAGCAGGGATTTGCTACCTGTAATTGCTTCAGCTGATCCTACCAGCAAGCTCTATCCTTTACCCCAGGTACTATTCTTAGTTCAGTCCCCACTAGATGCTTGACAGAGCAAATGCTAAGGCTGGATCTGTGCCCCTGGAGGGATTAGTTGAATGAGTCTGAGTTTGGAAGCATTTTCACTTTTTTCTTTTTTTTTTTTTTTTTTTAAAAAAAAAGGCCAAATTATGCAAAAGACTGATGGACACCCTGCTTTTCCCCCTCTTCAGAGGTAGTCATGGAGTGTGGCTGCACATGGTGCTGGAAGCGCTCATGGATGAACTGAGTGACCTGCAGTAAGCCCTGACCCTAGCCCAGGCAGTGGACTGGGTGACTTAAGCTCCTTGTGACTCTGCTTTTATGACCCTAGTACAAAAGTGTCTCTCTTGTCATCTTGCCCGTTGATTTTAATCTGGAACTGGGTCTCCAGGTTGCTGCTGCCTTTAGTCCCCTAATGCACCGAACCCTGCGCTATCCGGAGCCGGCTCCGGAGCACTGCGGCGGCTCCGGCTGGGAGGAGCGATGCCATCCTGGAAGAGATTAGAGGCTGGAGCTGCCCCTTCTGAGGGAAGTGATGCAACTGCCCTGTCCTCTGTAACTTGCTTTCCCTGGCACTGTAGGAGCAGGTTTCTGCACCACAGAAAGGTGCAGAAAACGTGCAGAAAGGTGCAGAAAACGTGCAGAAAGGTGCAGAAAACAGGTTCCTCTTAAGGAACCTGTTCAAGTGCCTCGACTGCAGGTCCCTTTCTGGCTGGGAGCCCTGGTGTGTCTCAGTCCCTTGCTGGTA
>JAUBOD010000036.1:378868-402051 GCA_032353885.1 Nothura maculosa | reverse complement strand
AGGAACCTGTTCAAGTGCCTCGACTGCAGGTCCCTTTCTGGCTGGGAGCCCTGGTGTGTCTCAGTCCCTTGCTGGTACTGCAAATCCTTTCTAAAATGGGCATTGCAGACCATGTCTAGGTGTACCCACACCTGGCTGTTATTCCCAGCTGCTATCCGTGCAGTGTGGAGATCTGGTGCACTGCTTCACCCAGCTCCCAGCGGATTACGAGGAGGGAAAAGAGCCTTAGTAAGAGAAATCCTCATCCTGCAACTGGTGCTTGTCTGAGCAAGTCCAAGGAGACCATCAAAATGACTAAGACACTTCAGCTTGACTATTCAGGTGTTTTATCTGCTACTGGAAACACACTCAACAGCCTGGAACTTAGTTCCTCGCTCTGTGCCTCTGCTGCTGTTTCCATTTTCTGTAGAGGGTTGCACGGAGCTCTAAGGCCTAATTACCTAGAAAAGAGTTGGGAGAGAATGTGTCAGGAGCCTTGGAGACCAGGAGCTTCAGAGATCTCTCCTGGTGATGTTTAAAAACAGGATTTTGGCTATGAAATAGGGTAGTGAGAGAAGCAAATGGGACCGGAGTTGCTACACGCTGGAGGAGAAGGCTGATGAGCTGCTGGTATGTAGAGATGGTTGGTGTGTCAGACCCCTCTTTGGAAGGTGGCTTCTCTTAAGGTATTTTTCCCCTCTGATGATTCTCTCCTTATGAATAAAATGGAGCTTTCTGATGGAAGAGAAGTCACCTATTAGTGACCTGTGGTGACATTTCTTTGCCTGACAACCTTTATGAATCTCTTTGACTCTTTGGGATGGGACTGGAATAGATCGGAGGTGGTTGGGGCCTTAACGGAGGAGCTGAGAAGCTGCTGTTTCCTTTCCCTCAATTTGATGACTCTCTTTCGCCCTGACAGGAGAAGCTGAACCTTGGTGTGTCGTCCTCTCTTGGCTGTGCAACGAAGGAGATCCAGATGAGGCTTGATGAAGATGGCAGCTAATGTCCCCGTGCGTATGGGTATGTTGCTTCACTCTCATCTAATACTAAAACCTGTGAACATCTGGCACACACAAGAAACTGCTAATTCATATATGTTACTGTGGTTAAGTGTAACTGTAAAGGCAAAATGAGTTAAAGCCTGCCCACATTCCGATTATAGTTCCCTGGAGTCTAAGGACAGAAGTCTGATGAGATAATTTGACCACTAGGCTGTGATAATACGTTCAGTTAATGTCATAGCTCGCTGCTCTGAACCAGAATGCCTGAAAGGTGCCTCTTTCTGTGCTGAAAGGTGCAGCGCAGAAAACAGAATCTGGCCTCGCAGCCTTATTAATAATGAGAAAAGTAAATGTGAACACTCGCTGATAGGACAGATATCAGCATCATGTGCGACTGGGGAGGAGGTGGCTGCAGTCCCGGCTCCAAAGGGCTCCTTGCTCATTAGCTGTGTGCAGGTGAGGGCAGCTCTGGGCTGCCTCCCCCTGCATCCTCGCTGTGCGCAGCACAACTGCACGACTGCTGAGCTGTGGGTCACGTCCCTGTGCGTGGCAGGACCCTGAGGGACCCCATCCCCTCCCTGCTGCGGGGAAGCCTTTGGTGACATAGAGGAAATCCAGGCGCGGGGCGAGCGTGCCGAAGCCCGAGTGCTCCTGCCTGGCGCCTTTCGGCTGCGCTGCCATTACTGATGCTGCACATGGAGAAACCGGGTCCCGTCCTGTAACGTAACCCGCGCTGGCCGCCCTGGGGCCGCTCATGGCGCTGCGCTGGGGGCCGGTCTCCCGCGTGCAGCTGGGCAGGCTCAGGAAGAGGCTTCTTTGGGACATGTCTGGGCTTGTTCGGGCCTGAGTCGCCTTTGTGTGCGCGGCGGCTCGAGCCCGTGGCGCCGCTCGCAGCCGGGACCCGCAGCATCAGTGATGCAGCCGGCAGCGCAGGTGAGCGGAGCAGGGCTGCCCAAGGGGCTGGGGAGGACGCGCGGTCCGTCCCGAGGCGCTGGTGGCCCCAGGAGCGCTCGGTGGTGCAGGGCTCCCGGGGAGCGTGTGGTTGCAGCCCAGCAGTGTGCTGGGGTGAAGGGGGCTCTTCTTCCCTCCCCGAGCCGCTGATTGGAGCCGGGCGCTGGGAAGTGCTGACCATGAGGGCAGGGAGCGGGTCCTGCAGCCGCCGCGCTGCCCGGGGCACCGCGACTGTGCAGGGAAGGTCCTCGGGCCCCGAGCCCCCGCCGGGCCAATGCAGGGGGACATGGGGGAGCTGGTGGTTCCTGGCACCCTCCTGCCTTCGCTGGAGCCCTCGGTGCTTGTGCTGCCTGCCGCCGTGCCCTGCGTTTACTGGGGAGAAAGGACACGTCTGCTCTGATCTTTGCTCCTTGCGAGCAGCCACCCGCCTCTGCTGCCATGCTCAGCACTCATTATCCTCCCCGGCCTATTTCCAGTGCTGTTATCTGGCTCAGCAGGCGGCCTCTGCTTTCATTTCAGGGCAGAAAGGATGAATAATAGTTCACAGAGCTCGCCGGATGGTTTTCTGGAGGAGCGAAGCTCCCTTAGGCTGCTCTTGGGTCTGTTCCTTGTTGGGTCGACCCGAGCGCTGGCGGAGCAGAGCCCGGCTCTGCCCTCATGGCCGGGTGTCCTGTGCATCGCCTGTCACTCACCCCAAGGGTTTGGGTGTCCGTGCAAACCGCCAGGGCGGTGCTTGGTATCCAGGTAACTCTTACCTTACCTGGGAGCCAGCAGCCCTTTGGAAAGGGCTAACACAGATAAGAACTGCAGGAGAAACCAGGAGTCACTCGATCAGAGGTAAGTGAGCGTGGCCTGTTAACGCCAATGGGAGGTGCAGCTTCGGGCCAGGTGTTGAAGCGTTTTGCTGAACTGTGTTTAAAAGGTCTATGGGAATGTTCCTTTGCATGTTTTCTTTCTCTTGCTCGCTCTGTTTGCCATGTCTGATATCAAAGTTGTTTGTAAGGAGCCTATCCCTCTCACCAGCAAAACCCTATCTGTGTGGGTGGGACTGGGTCTAGG
Organism: Nothura maculosa; assembly: GCA_032353885.1. Classification (NCBI taxonomy): domain Eukaryota; kingdom Metazoa; phylum Chordata; class Aves; order Tinamiformes; family Tinamidae; genus Nothura; species Nothura maculosa. The sequence continues at coordinate 399,058 of JAUBOD010000036.1, read as the reverse complement.
GCTTTGCTTAACAGGGTCACACATAAAACTGTTGTGCTCTGTGAAATGATTGACCCTGCTCCTATTCCCAACGGGGGCAGACTTATGATATGAGGCCCTTTTTCTTCCCCACCACTTCTTGCCTTCTGCCCCTGACCCAAGGATGCTGAGAACAGGCGTCTCCAAACGCCACCGTGTCGGCTGTGTCACCTCACACTGCGTTTTGTCCCCAAGAAAGTCAACTGATCTATTTAAAGTGGCTTCAGAAAGCTGAGGTGCACACACAGAAAGGAAAAAATGTGAATTGTGTTGCTGGGCAGTAGTGTGAGGTTAGCTCATCTTGGTGGTGCTGTGCTGGAGCTGCTTGTTTTTTTGGCCTTTTGACTCCAGGTTTAAATTCCCTAAAACTAGTTTTGTGGGTTTGTGGGGCTTTTTAACATTCCTCTGACCTAATCTCTGACAAAAACAACTATGTAGACAGAACTAGGGATAAGCCTTGGGGAGGGTGCTTGCTGCAGGAAGAAAGGAGAAACTCCTCTGAAAACAGTGACTCACCATCTTTGTTTTCCTGCTAATGACCAGTTGGGTTCTCTAACACTTTGCTGTGTGTTTCCAAGCACTTTGTGTTACTGAGCATGGACAAGCTCATAGCATGGGTGAATTTAACTGCAGTTTTCAATGGCAGTAGCAAGAGAAAACGAGGTTTCTCAGTCCTGACCTGTTGACGTGACCATGCACCTTGCTGCTTCACAGTATGGAAGAAGTGTATTTTTAATATAGATCTCAGAATCCTTATGTTATTTGTACTAGACCTTAGAAGAAGGCTGATGAAATGAGAAGTGGAATGCTGAAAAGACGTCAAGGCTCCTTTTTATGAAAAATATGAAGTATTCTTTGTCAGGTGTCTACAGCTGCAGGGAGAGGCCTACTCCTCAGCAGGACACCTTGTATGACTGGGATCTCCTTTTGGTGTATGATGGAACATGCTCATCCATTTGTTGGCATGTTGGTGTTCCCTGCCTTCTGAAGGCAGAGCACCAGGGACCTTCCAGGGACTGGTATGGTCCATCTCTTGGAGCTCATCTGATAACACAGGAGCCATTCTTTCTCTTCCAAAGAGATTGAGCTGAAGGGATCCACACAGCTGTGGGACTCTGTGCCTTTAGTTTTATGTATTTATCATTTGTATTTGCATATAGCATAGGAGACGTGACCAGGCATCAAAGCAATGTCCAGCCTGTCTGAAGCAGCCCTTCCCCAGAAACAAGGCTCCTTTACACTGAGCACAAGAGAAGGTGTTGGTAAGGATTAGTACAACCAAATGCTTCACTGCTGGTCTCTGGGCCTGGCTTTAGGTACTGTCTCCTGGTCATTCAAGTCTTCTGCTGTGCCTCTTTACCAGGGAAACAGATGAGATGTAAGGCTTACCTTGCCCTGACCATTGCAGTGACTAATGACTGGATGAAACATATTCCACAAGGAGTGGTAGTGAAGGAATCTCCTCTGAGATGAGGGGGAATGTTCATGCGCTTTAAGGCTGGATGAGTCTGTTCCCATGTAGTCAGTAAAGCTAGAATTGGGGTGCTGTTGGCTTTGGGCTGGTGCTCGCAGACGGCTTGGTTAATGAGTCATGGGTGCCCAGGTGTGGCAGACAGACCTCTGAAAACCACCGTGCCCTGGACTCTGCCCAGGCCTCTCCCAAAGCACCGAATCGGCAGGACCCGGAGAGCCCGGCAGGCTTGGCTTGCTCCCGTGGAGCCAGGTAGGAGAAGCTGCTTCCAGGAGCCCTAAGCCCAGCTCTCCTCGGCTGTGAGGTCTGCAGCGGTCGCTGCTGCAAAGCACCTTGTCCAGAGCACGTCTGCACAGCAGTGAATTGCACTCGTGGGGAGGAAGCAGCTTGTTCAGCTGCTGCTTGAGCCGAGAACTGTTTGTTTAAGCTCCAAAATGAGAACTTAAAACAAACAAAGGAAACTTCTATAAGATGTTATACCTAGAGAAGTGATGTTTATGGTAATCAGCAAATCAACCACACAGCAAGCTTAACAGAGCACTCGGAGCATTTGTGCTTAAGCCTTTGGCTGCTAAGATTCAGTCTGAGTGTGTTTTGCTGACCTTAGGTAAGGATTAAGGAGAGCACTGTGTGAAGGGGAGAGAATAAACAGCAAGTTCAGCGCATCCGATATGAGGGAGCGCTCCCAGTAACAAAGTGCTTGGTGCTTCCGAGACCAGTAAGGCTGGACTTGCTTTGGGAGCTCAGTCACAGTTAAGATGTGGCTCTTGGACAACTCCAATCTTCTCTAGGTGGGGAAGAGGAAAAAGGTAATGAGAGCTTTGCTATGTGCTGTTATCAGCAGGGGAGGAACAGGATATACTAGGATGTGGAAAGCAATTTCTTTGTACTGGGAAAGTGGAAGCTGAAAGGAAACTGTGCAGGATCTCCAAAGGAAGAACTGTCTGTGCTGTGGAAGAAGGCACGTATTTGCTATGGTATGTTTACACTGCGTGGCATGTAGAGAAATTCAGCAAGTGTTGTGCATACTAATTCCATAGCTTTATCTGGTGGAGATTTCATCTTGTTTGAGCCAGTGAATTCGGCAGGGCCCAGGGAGAATCCCAAATGACTCATTTGATTGGGATGTGGTGGACTTCAATTACAATCCCATGTAAGGGATGGGAGGGGAAAACAGTTACTCTGGATTTGTTTTAGTGTGTCCTTAGCTGTGCCATGCTTATGGCACCACTATATAGTCATAATTCTGAGTATGGATATACTAGATAAGAGCTAAGGGCAGGTTTGGCTTCAGCCTGCAGCATGATCCTGGTGCCACAAAACTGCCACTGCTTTTTCACATGTCACTGCACTAGGCTCACCCAGATGGCTGTGTCCCCCTGAGCCAAGCCTAAAGCCTCCAGGGCCAGGAAAGCTGCTGTCCTAACGTGCAGACCAGCGCTAGGCTGGGACTTTCTCAGTGTGTTTATCCACCTTGTGCAAGTTTTGCCCGTGTCTCTGTGCTTCACAGAGCCGGATCCCCCGCACTGGCTCCTCTCTCCTCAGCTGTGCTTCTCCTTCCAGGCAGCCGGTGACTCAGTGCTCAGGTACGGTCCCGTTTCCGTGTCGGCGGCGAGGCAGGAGCGCTGGCTGCGCCGGGAGGAGCCGGGGAAGCCGGAACCGGCCCCGTTGGCAGAGTGTGAGCAGTGAGGAGGTGTCTGCGCCTCCCAACGCCCCTGCTCGCACCGGCAAACCAAGGGAGCTCCGAGATGGGCTGCAGGCACCAGTGCAGCCGGGTCATCTTCTGCCACCGAAGAAACTGGTAAATCCCCTCCTAAGTTCCTGTCGGTACGTCTCTCATAAGTAAAGCTTCTCATATGTATCAATAAATAATTTTTAAAGTGGGAATTGTTGAGCAGACTGCCTGTTGAGCCTTGTACTTAGGGAATTAGAGTGCTGTAAGAAGTCTGGAGATAGGAAGGTAGTGAAGGGAGAGATACGGTTCTCCTACTGCTTAATAAGCTCTGCCAAGAGTCGTAGCCTGGTGCTGTTTCACCTGGTCAAATCTCTCCAGGTGCATCTAGAGGAAGCGGTGGAGAAGGATGCAAGTTGCTTGTGGTGGGATTTCATCTGTACCTAATACCGAGAAGATCTTCAGTCTATGTTGAGAAAAGGTGGTGGTTTCTAAGATGAGTCTGTAGTGATTTTGGAGAAAGAACCAATATCTCACTACCTGTAGTTCAATTATTAATGTTGGAGCAGAATAAGCTGTTTAGGGGCAGGGATACTGCTGCTGCTATGACTCCAGTGTACCTAGCACAGCAGAACTGGGGCAATTGACACTTTGGACTGTATTGCAGAGCGACAAAATGAATTGCTCTGTCTGCTCTAACCTAAAGGATTGCCTGAATTTATAGAACATGAGTCTAAAAGGATGTTTTTCTGTCTGAGTCTTTCCTGCTCCCTGCGCTTCAATCTCATGTGTGGGTGGTAGTGTGCACATGGGCTCGTGAATTCTTGCAGGTAACGAGCAGCAGGGGCAGCTAAATATGATCTGCAAAATTAAAAGCAGGATCATTGTCCTGTCACACAGACGAGGTAGTTCCCTGAAAGATCTTCTCTCTGCCTCTATTGTGCTCAATTTTCAGGGGCTTAAAGGCGAATTTTACAGTTCCATGAACAGGTGATTCTGCAGTCTCGTAGATCTCCTGAGGATGAGAGATGAAGGAGTATCTCCTCTTTCTGCACCCGATTGCTTTGCTGCAGCTGTGTTTGTCCCTGACCTGCTAATTGCCTTTGAGATAGTCTGGTTTGTTCTGATCCTGATGGGAAATACTGGATGGATGATTAGGTCATTGTTTAAACAAGACAGCTCATTCCAGAGCAGGACACATTTTCAGGGCATGGAGGTAGGGACTGTTGTCAAGTCTGGGTTTTGATGGGTTTGAATTGTTTGCTGTTTTCTTCCCCCTGGGTTGAAAAGGCTGCAGTTAAGGAATCTGTTAATTAACCATGGTGGTCTCATGGGTTACAGGGAATGGAACCTGCTCTCACAGTACATGGGGGGTGTCCCTGTGTCCTCTGCTGCACTATCTTGTTGGCATGTAGACTGCTCAAATGTCTCGGCATACACTGAAATAGCGGTGCCAGCTGATCACTGAAAGCAGCTGAAAGCTTTGGGAAAAACCAAAATGAGCTCCTAGTTATTGAGTGTTTTATCTTTTTACTTCCGTGTTGCTCCAGAGGCTATAGGATAATAAACTGCTTTTGAAGCTGATGCAAGAGCAAAGGAATTGCTTTGCCCTGAAGGTTGTCTTGCCATGTGTTCACCTGTTTCCAGGAGCTGAGGGTGTCAGGAGCACATGATGACATTACATACCTTGGGTATCTTGGGTTGTTTGATCCCATTCCATGTGTGTAATAGGAAAGTCCAATGGCTTTAGTGCAAAGCAGTATTGGTTCTCTTTTTGTGTTTGTTTTGCAGATGACTGTTCCAATAAGTTCTCCTTCTGCCTAATACCACATGTGACTTAAGAGCTGGGCAGCCAAGCGAAGCCACCAAGAGCCTCAGTCTTGTGTCTTCAACTACTCGGCATCCGGAAGGGATTTTTTTTGGTTGTTCTTCCTCAATCTTGCTTCTTGGGGCTGTTTGAAACTTGGGCACTGACAGAGGTAAATATGGATTGCAGACAAGTAAGCTAGGTTTATCTTTTTAATATTAAAATGTTTAGAGGTTTTGACCAAGATTGGGAGTAAATAACAAGATATCTGCCAACTTAATTTTGAACCTCTTCTCCCTGGAACTGTTTTCTTTTATACTACTGCAAAAGTGTCATTGACTCTCTGTTTGTCCCCAGACTCCTGCTGTTGTGGCTGAAAAGAAAGGTCATTGAGCAGCCCACTGTAACTTCTCCTTGTGATGCCAGCTGTGAGTGTTTCTTTGGCAGTGTCTTAGCTGGTTGTTGTGAGCAATAGTTGAGGAAGCAATCAGCAAGTATACTGCCCTAGAAGTGCTGCACATTGTTGGGCCTATCTCGTATCTCCCTGGCTTCGGAGCTGGATGTGGAGCCGGATCGGGATGCTGCCCAGGTGTGCTGGGCTGCAGCTTGGGGTGTTTGTGATGGAGCAGAGGGCTAATGTGAGCAATGCCACAGGATGCCAGGTGACACAGTCGCTGCAGCAGAGCCACAAAATGAAGAAAGAAGATAAACATGTGCCAAGTCACTCTGTTCTTCTGGTATTTCCACCCATGGTTTCCTGAAAGGAAAACTTCAGCTAGAGTTAGTAATGCTGCAAGAATATGGCAGTGAGTCCTGAGAGAAGGGCTGGTCTCCCTTTAGGAAGAATTTGTTTGAGCTTTGACCTCGAGCGGGTAATGACAGACTGACTTGGCCCTGAGCTGTGTGTGACTCACTTGTAATGGCTGTTTCTTCTGGGTGCTGCTCTGCAGCTGTGCACAATGCAGAGCGCAGCCCCGCTGCTTCACAGATTGGAGCTGCTCAGCTGCAATAGCATCTGAGGCACTGCTATAAATTTCTGGATGCACAAATACAGCAGGATGCAGGAGGGCATGGAGACCTTATGCACTGCCCTGTGCCTCGCTTGGATTCCACAAGTGAAAGATGGGTAGCCCATGGGCATGTCTGAATGGCTCCCTGGAGCCTGTGGTATTTAAATGTCCCTAGCTGATGTGCTACTTAATGCTCTTTCACAAAGTGCCACCACTTGTGCTTCTGTGCCACCACTCTGCCGATAGTTGTGGACTGATTAAGCTGTTTTATGGACCAAGATACCCAGAGCAATAGCAGTTTCTGTAGCAAACAGGCACATTCCCCATGCAAATCGGGGCCAGCTTCACTGAGCCATTTGTATGGCAGCAGCCAGAGTCCAAGGAAGGCAGTGGAGGGCGGCCGCGCTCCCAGCCTGGAACAAGCCCTTCCCACCAACACCCGCTCCGTTCGCTGCAGCACCGAGCGGCGGCCGAGGCCCCGCCGGCCCCGCCACGAGGTGAGTGACGGGGAGACCCCCGAGGTGGGGAGGGGACCCTGAGGTGGCGGCTGCCCCATAACCTGCGGCCGCGCGCGCTGCAGGCTGCGCCTCCGAAGTGCCCGAACGCGGCTATTTGTGGCGGGGAAGGGGGCCCACGTTGTGCAAGAGGCAGAACCGCCGCCCTGCCCCGGGCCCGCGGCCTCCCCGCCCGCCGTCGGGTCTGGGCCGGGCCTGGGGCTGGGCCGGGCTCGGGGCTGGGCCGGGCTCATATGACGGCGGGGGCGGGTCGGGCCGCGCTGCCTCCTCCCCGCTCATCCCTCTGCGGCGCTGCCGCCGCTGCCCGTCCTGCTCTGCCCCCCCTGTGCCGCCTGCAGCGCCCTCGGCCCCGCGCGATGCCCACGCCGCTGCCGCCCACGCCGCTGGACGCGTCGGAGCGCGCCGTGGTGCTGCTGTCCTGCGCGCTCTCCTTCGTGGGCTCCGGCCTCCTCGTGGGCACCCACGCGCTGTGGCCCGAGCTGCGCAGCCGCCCGCGCCAGCTCCTGCTCTACCTGTCGCTGGCCGACCTGCTTTCGGCCCTCTCCTACTTCTACGGGGTGCTGCGGGACTTCGAGAGCACCTCGTGGGACTGCGTGCTGCAGGGCGCCCTCTCCACCTTCTCCAACACCAGCTCCTTCTTCTGGACCATGGCCATTGCCCTCTACCTCTACCTCACCCTCGTGAGGGGCTCGCCCACCGGCACGGGCTTGCTCTGCTGCTTCCACGTGGTGAGGTGGGTGCTCCCGTGGGTGTTCCCATGCGCTTTCCTGCGGGATACGATGCCCTTCTCAAGTTCCTTTTTGATGGGGACTTCAGTGTCGCTTGGCTGACCAGCCTTGCTTGACCCTTGGAGGGAGACATGGAGATGTGGGAAAGGCAGAAGGGATTTGGTTAAGGTTGTGTAGGAATCCTCTGGCAGGAGACACGCTGTGGAGGTCCTGCTTCTGCTTCCCTTCCGCTGTCCTAGCGCTAACGTCCCCAAGCTCTGCCTGCCATACCGAAGAGCTGCTGCTCAAGTTCCACTCTTGGGATCTGTTTCTAAACATTCCCGGGCTCCGTCCGGGCTCTCTTTCCTCTCCTTTCCCCAGTCAGGTTCCTGCAATCCAATCCCTTAGGAGAATGCAGCCCGTGAGCGAGGGGGCTGCTGGAGCAGCTCGCAGGGGTTGTTTTGGCAGGTTTGATTGAAAGCGAGACAAAACAGCCCACGGAGCAGCTTTATGTCGCACTTTCTGCTGCTTAGCTGATTTTCCACATAATGTTTAGTAAAAGCCTTCATTATGCAATTTGAGCTTGTGTGGTCATGTGCTACCTCCTCACGGAGCAAAACAGTGATCCCTCAGTCCTCTGTGCTGCCAGGCGCTTATTATAAGTTATAAGGAGAAGATTTGTTTAAAAAAAAAAACAAAAAAAAACCACCCTTGCAGCAAGTGAAGTAATGCAACTTCTTTGGTTTATTTCTGTCAGATCTACCTGCCTGACAACTTTTATTTCCAAACAGCATCATTTGGGAGATGGCCGAGTTAGAGCTGAGTCCAGATACAAGATGGGCTGTGGGAAAAACACGCTGGCTAAGTGGGAATCAAGGTGGAACCTTGGGTTCCTGCCCTACCTGTTTTAATTACTGCACGTGGGGAAGCCTAGGGCGCTTGCGCATGTGTCTGAGCAGGCCAAAATACCCATGGGGACGTTGCAGCAAGATGCAAGGAGAGGACACAGGGAGTTTGGCCTTTTCTCCCATTTCACGCAGGCAGGGGTTGCACCGTGATGCTCCCGCAGAACAGGGAGCGAGGGCAGAGCTGCTTGCTGCTCCGGGAGCAATACAGGAGCCTTGGCTGCTCCGTGCGCATGCCGACGGCACCAGAGACATCAAAGAGGAGATGCAAATCTGCCAAACGTGTCATTTTCCTGTCTCTTCTCACCACCGGTTGGGTGACCTTGGGCTGTTTCATCTTCTCCATCCCCTCTCCTACTTCTCAGCCTCACTGGATACACAGAGGGGTACGGATATTAGCAAGATTCTTGGAATACTGCTGGCTGCAATCTGTGCAGTCCTCTAAAGCTGCAAAAAGCCTGAAAGATCTCACTAACCCTGGAAATTCAAACTGGATTTCCTCTGGGTACATTTGCTAGGTTTTATTTTCAGGTCTTTGTAGCGTTTATTAAAAAAAGAAAACCTAGGAACTTGTTCCTGCAGGACTGTCTTGGTATCCCTCAGCTCCATTTGCTCTCCTTAAAAGGCAAAATGAATTTAAGTACAATTGAGTTCTCCCACAAAAATACCCCTTGTTCTGTGCAGGGGCAATGCTCCCTGCCTTGCAGTCCATATGAAAAGCCAGAGAAAACGAGTGAGGACCTGCCCTGTGCCCACCCCTTCCTGGCACCTCTTCCCTTTTCCATCGCAGCGTTTACTAGCACTACCTGTCAGTAGAAATGACTGCAACTGGTACGAACAGATTTTGGTACCTTTGGTCAATGAGCCGCACAAAGGCGGAGCAGGAGGCCTGTTGGGGCAGAAGGAAAGGTGGTAAAGGACAGATGCTGCTTTGGGGGTTCAAATGAGGTAGTTTCCATTATTGCTGATGTCTAAAACAAGTGTGACTAAGGAAGAGCCTGGGGTTTCTTCTCTGTCCACCCTGCAGCTTGCTGTGCAGTCGCACAGTGAGCGTTGTGCAAAGAGCTGCTCCAGGAGCTGCTTCTGGAAGGGGGTCCAAGGCAGGAGGGAGCCTGGTCGTGCCCGGGCCTCCAGCTCCCAAGCAGCTACCCAGGGGCGAGGGTTTGGAAGGATAAATGCCGAGGCCGTTCATCTCTCATGCTTCTAACATTGAGTATAACCAGAGCCTGTTCTTTAGCTGAGCAGAGCTGGCTAAATATATATTGGAAGTCAGTGCTTGCAGCTTTCTTTTTAGGGAACTGGGAAGTCACCCCAGGTGAAACTACTGAGCAGGTTGGGTTGCTCATGTGGTGGCGCATGCACAAAGAGCCCGATCTTCAGAGCCAGGTCGAAGAAGCCTCCTTATCCAGAGCTGTTTTGTTTTGAAACTTGCGTCGAGCTCACATGAGCTTGAAAACAAGCTGGCGGTTGGCTCTGAAAATATTTATGGAGATATAAGCTGCCGGTTCTGGCATCCTGTGTATAAATTTCCAGGCTACCTCGGTTGTTTTGGATTTCTGAATATCGTGTATCATTTAGCTGGGTAATGTTTGCCCTGCCGTGAGTATAGCCGACCCAAAGCTGGGGTGAGGAATGCACTGGATCCCGTTCCAAGATTGCTCCACGCTTAGTTTTGTGATAGCAGCTGCTGTTCATCTCGGTGTTTGCATTTCATCAGGCTCTGCAGACGTAAAGCGCAGGGAACGGAGGCATCTGCAGCGCTCGGGCATCCCCACACTGGCTGCATTTAGATCTATATCCTTGGTCCTTTTGAGGAGCCATCCTGCAGAATTCCACTGCCTGGTTCTTGTGCGTAGATTCTTGTGGGCAGCTCAAGCTGCTGAGTGTCTTAATTCATGTCTGTTACCACAGATACTTTTTCATCTAGAAAACTTCCTATGCTTGCCTCTGCTGTCAAACAAGTCAAGGTCAAAACAGTGGCTCCAAATTACATAGATTTGCCTTATCCTGCTTTCTTATTTTGTTTTGTTGTTGCTGTCAGTGCTGCTTCTTGTGGAAGAAACCTTCCTGTTTTCCCTCAGAAGAGACCTCTTGCTCTCAAAGTACTGACAGCACTTTTTAATTTGCAAGTGATAAAGTGGTGAGATTGGGTCTTTTGGGGTTTTTCTTGGGTTTTTTTTTTTTTTTTTTAATGCACAAAGTATTGGTTCCTGCCTGAAGAACCCATTTGTGGTTGTGCAAATGCCTAAACTGAGCATGTTCTTGGCTTAATGTTGCTCCTCGTCTCCTTCCCTCAGCTGGGGAGTCCCCCTGGGCATCACGGTGGCTGCCGTGGCTCTCAAGAAGATCGGCTACGACGCCTCCAACGTGTCCGTGGGCTGGTGCTGGGTCAACCTGGACGCCGAGGACCACGTCTTGTGGATGCTGCTAACGGGGAAGGTTTGGGAGATATTGGCCTACGTGACGCTGCCGGTGCTCTACCTCCTCATCAAGAAGCACATTAACAGAGCGGTGAGTGCCTGCTGCGTCCTGCTGAGGTTACTGTCTTGCTGTGTGATCATATTCCTCTGTTATAGCAGCTACGGGAGCTGCTGCTTGTGCTGCTGAAGTGCATCCACCGCCGGGAGGAGCCCATCCAACAACCCGGAGCATCATTTCCCAGTGGTTTGACCCAAGAAGGACAAAAAAACCTTTTGAAAGCTTAAGTGCCTGTGAGATCTACGTGGGTGAAAAGTAAATCCTAGAATAAGGCTTGAAACAGGATGTAAAGGACAAAATTCAGCTTGAATTAGGCTCTCGTGCAGTTCTGCTTATACCAGGCCTGAGTTGGGTTTCTGGGCTTGCCTGCCCTTAGTCATTGGAGGGTCTCCAATGATCCCTTGCGTTCCTGGGTGCTGTTTTGTACCACAGTGTAAATCCCCATCTGGGAGCCTAAGCACTATAGTATTAAGCACATACACAGAGGCAAAACAAAAAGACACCCTGCCCTAGGGGCTTTCAGACTACCAGGTTTATTTGCTATTACTGCTTGTGAACACGGAGCATCTAAGGATCTGGGGCAATATTTGCATAATACAGAACTGAAATCTTCATTATGAGAATGGTACAAGGAACTACGTCCAGAGTTGTGGGGTGTTTTTCTTCCGTATAAGTTGCATTAAAAAGAGAGAGGAAAGAATAAATCTTTCTTTGGAGAACGCTGCCATTGCCAGGCTTGTGGCTGTAGTTAAGGATAAGAACACGTGTTGAGGGCAGGGTCTGACTAATGAGATGGAAGGAGAAGTTTTGAGCCCTATGAAGCCAGTCCTGTGGGTCCTGGGGAACGGGATTTGGGAAGGGCTGGCTGGTGCCAGGCACCCGACATAAATTAGGCAGGACTTGGTGTTCCCGCAGCTGTCCAGGACGGCCCCGTGACGGGAAACCCGACCCCGCAGCTCTTGCCCTTACGCTGCACGCCCGGGATCCTGGGCTGCCCTCCCGTCCGGGCTCCCGGATGGATCCTGCTCTGGCTCCCGTAGCTGCTCTGAGGGCTGCAGCAGCAGCAGGGCCCCAGGAGGATCCCGCCCTTGTCATTGCTGGGGTTTTGGCAAGCCTGGATCCAAGCTCCTTTCCTGGGAGGAAAGGCTCCCTTGGCCGGGAAGGAGCAATGGGCGGCTGGGGCAGGACTTGGGGATCTATTAAAGGCTGTCGTGGGTGCTGCAGCAGTGGCTGTTTGCATTAGCAAGGGCAGAATGTGCCTGGATATGTGCTCCCTCACTGCATGCCTCTTAACATCTCACGAGATGCAAAGAATTAGTTTGCTATGGAAATAACCTGTAGAGCTGAATGCTCCCAGTGTGTAGTTTTTTGTTCATTTTCTCTCTCCTCCCTTCCCCTCCGTGGAAGCATGCAGCCCTGTCAGAGTATCGCCCCATCCTCTCAAGTGCACCTGCATTTCAGCCCCGGACTTCCATAGCAGATAAGAAATTGATTCTCATTCCCGTCATCTTCATCGTCCTTCGCATCTGGAGCACCGTGCGGTTCATTCTGACGCTCTGCAACTCCCCTGCAGTGCAAAATCCAGTCCTTGTTGTCCTGCACGTAAGTATGTGCCTGCGAGAAGCCAAGGCCACGTTGCTCTAGATACTGCTCTTGCACCTGGATGCAGCGTTTGCAGATAAAACACCTGTGTGTGCAGGTTGGAGTAGCATCTGCTGCGTCGCATCCAGCCCCTACGGGCATGCAGAGTAACTCAGCAGCATCTAGCGGTCAGGGGCCCTCATTGCAATAGGGGAGCTGGGGCAATGCAGGCTGCAAAGAAGCAGCCTCAGTGCAGATGTGTTGGTCCAGCCTTGGCTGCAGCTCCTTTAGGTGCAAGGTTGACTTCCCAAATCTGCTCTTCTCCCATACGGGGACGTTGGTGGCTGCTGCGTGGCCACATGTCCCATCGGGATGACCCTTGCTCTCCTCTCGCCCTCGCAGGGGATTGGAAACACGTTCCAAGGAGGGGCCAACTGCATCATGTTTGTGCTGTGCACGCGCGTGGTCCGCGCTCGGCTGCTCTCCTCCCTTTGCTGCTGCCGCCAGGATGGCTCCAGCTGGTCCCTGCCGGGCTCCGACGGCGAGCGGCGGCGCCCGGAGCGCTGCAGGAACAGGGATGCGCCGGACCCCGAGCGCACCAGAGCGCTGCTTTCCAGCACCTGACGCGCAGCCGCCGGCAAGGATTTCGTTCTGGGTAAAAACCTCGTGTGAGATTTTGCTGTGGGGCTAATGTGAGGCTGTCGGCAGCTGCACCCCAGGTAGCTTCTACAAAGCTTTTGTAGGAGTGACCTGTCCGGTGAGCTGGGCCGCTGTGTGCTGCTCCAGCCTGTGAAGTGAGGAAATAGGCAGCAGCAGCACGTGGCCTGTGGGGACAGGACAGTCCCCAGCAAGGGAGTCATTCTCTGGCCTCTAGATAAGGTTATGAAGGCTACGAGGTAGCGCCCAGGCAGAACTGAGGAAGAAGAACTGGTGGTTCCAGGTAACGTGCACGTGCACGGTACTCCATCTCTCCTGTACTTCACATTTCTGATATATTTCATGCCCAAGTATTCCTCATAGGATAGAGCAAGCCTTGCTGCTGCCCATCCTAGAAGGGAAATGGAGAGTAAATCACTCATCTAAGCTCACGCAGAAGAGCTGTAGGAACCAAAGCTTGACCTGACCGCCGCTCTTTGAGGTCTGGATGTGCGGTGGACAACAGCCTTGCCTTGTTCTTCCTGTTTGTGTATCTTGTTTTCTTGGGCTTGACCTCGTGAATGATAATTACAAGTAACTATGCTTAGTTGTAAGTTAGCAGTCAGCTATAGCAGTAAATTAGTAGTCAGTAGTTGCACTTACTGTGCAGGTCACTGTGCCATAGGGAACATGGGGAAGGTGACAAGCCCCTTGGGTCACGAGGGCAGCAGCGGGTTACGGAGCCTGGAGGGAAACTGGAGACTGCGCAGAGATGGGTCTTGCTCCCTCCTTTTGGGAGGACTTGGAATTAACTTTATTTCAGTATTACTGTATTGAAGGCCTGTTACATGCAGAGGACTAAATGTGGAAGGTGGGGTTCTGAGCGACTCGCTAGCCCTTCTCGAGGGCTGGAGAGGGACTCATTGCTTTGCCTTTAAACGGGAAGTGCAGCAGCTCTTTCTGCTGACACAGATGACTCCAAGTTTTCTTCTGTTGAAGAGTTTTTAACCTTCCAACATCTGGATAGCAGCAAAGAGGCGCTGTGTTAAAATACTTTCATGTAGAAAAGCTGGATGGCAAGTCTTAAAATCGAGAGAATTAAACTGTGCTACATTCGGTTCTTTGGAGACAGACCTGAAGAGAGGAAGTAACATTTCACTTGGTAGCGGGGTATTAAAATATAAAAGAAGAAAGGAAAAGTCCTTGTTCTCAATTCCCCTTTTCTTTTGCACAACAGCAGAGCTCTGAAGTGCTTTGTGGGGCACGCTGTGCTCAGGGATTTGGGGAAGCAAACTGGTTTGTGAATGTGTTGGCAGCAGCATCAGGGCCAATACAAGTGGGAAATCTCTGATCGTGGAGATCGTCCTGTAGGCAAGGCTGGAGGAAGGAAAGCAGCCAACAGAGAAGCTCCTGCATGTGTCTTTAATGCAGCGTGTCAATGGGGTGGGATGATGTGGCTGGTGGTGAGGGGAAGGTCCCAGCTGGTGCACGGGCTCCCTGGCTGTCCTGACGTGTCCTTGCAGGTCTGTATTTTATTTCGGGCAGGTGCGGGATGATGCTGGAGTCCCAGGGAGGGAGCTGGAGCCTGGGGGAGTCTCTGCTGGAGTGAGCGAGCAAGCAGAGGAGATCCCTGCTCCTCGGCACACGGATCCCGGCTCCTGCCGTCCTGAGCTCTGCTTGGATCTCCTGCAAGGTGCTGTTGGGTGACACTCCAGCTTTATAGATTCTTCGCTCTCCTTCCTCTCTATCCTCCACCACAAGAAACTGTTTGGAGTTTGGCTTTCCTGTCCGAGGTGTCCCGGGGACACCGTGGAGATGGGAACGCCATGGAGATGGGACATGCTGCTGTATGACCTGCCCTGGGCCTGGCTGCAAGTCCGGGTGCAGGAAGCCTCCCAGGGGCTCCAGCCTGGCTCCTGCTCCTCACCTGCACATGGACAGTGTGCGAGGGGCTTCCTGGTGAGGATGGACAATTCGCCTCAATGTTCTGCTCCCCTTCCTTGGTGGTGGAGGGCTCCTCGTCACTGGTGCTCGTGGTGGCAGCACCTGCATTGCCCATGGGGAGAGCTGAGCGCTGGCTCTTGGGCTGGGGGGTTATTGTGGTGCTCCAGGACAGCCCTCACGAGCAGCAAGGACAAAGTGGTGGCCAGAACATGCCCCGAGCCTCAGGAATCCTCTGCCCAGGCCCTGGCTGGGGGTCTGCTCCCTCTCCAGGAGCATTAAACTGGAGCTGGGATGGGGAAGTTGCTGGTTTGCTGCTTGGGGATACTCTTACTCTGTTTACAGCTCCTCACTCTAGCTGGTTTTAAGTATTTTCTCCAACTTTGACACAATAAAGCTTTATTTCTTTACTGAGATGTGGTTCTTCAAGCATGTTGGGGTGGACCGGTCAGCACCCTGAAGAGCGGGAATTGGGGACTTGCAAGGTCAGCACAGGGTGGTCTCGTTGTGCTCAGTCTCCCTTCACCTTGTGGCTGGCACCTCTCAAGTATGTGAGATGACAGATGTGCAACCATGAGTTTCCAAGGTGTGTTTTCTCCAGAAGAGGCCAGGCTTGGAGATAAAGAGGAATTAGGTTGGAGAGTGCTGGAGGCTTCCCAGGGTTTCCCAGCTGGAAAGAGACATGTATTTCTGGGGGAGGGAAAATCCCTACGCAGCCTGGCAGCAGAGCGGCTCCTCGGAGGTTGCCGTGTGATTCCAGCCTCCAAATGAACTTTGCTCAGAATAGGTTAAAGTTTTGCCAGCCGTGTCCAACAGGTGGAAGCAGCCGAGACCCCTGGAGCACGGAGGGCTGCTGGACCTTGGCTCTGCTCTCAACGCGTTGAGCAACAGCCTCTGTCCCTGGGCTTGCACAACGCTGCCCAGTGAGCAGAGCTCTTCTCTAGGGGTTGTGACTGTGCCCAAATTGAACCTTCCACCTTGGAAAGGTTCTGCCCAGAGACCTGTTCCAGGGTGGCAGGGGAAGGGGTCCTGATGCTGCAGAGAACGGGCAGATGTTCTGCAGAGGTGCAAGTGACTTATGGCTCTTGTCAACATTGCTGCCCAGGCTGAGGGAGCTGCAGTGTGGTGGGTGTCAGGGCTGGGCGCCTGGCTGCCTGAAGAGCCTTTGGAGCACGTGCCAGTTTGTCCATCAGGGGTTGTCTTTGGGTTTTGCCACCCTAACCCTTGTCATTCCTTCCACACTCTTGTCCTCTAGAGCCCTGATGCGCAGTGTGCTCCTACCTGTGGGCGAGGAGGGTATGACAGAGGGAAGAGCTGCTCGTGCTGCTTTTTAGTAGCTCTCTTGGGGTCTTGCCTCTGTCATCTTCTCCCCTCAGCAGGAAGAACCATTGCAGGTGGCCTCAGACTGGAGGTGCTACTTGGGAGGCTGATGGTGGCACGAGGTCAGTCGCTCCTGCTGCTCGGAAGAGGCTCGGACGTTTATTGCATCGTGCAGAACCCCGCGTGTCTCAGTTCCATGCAGCCCTCGAGGAAGTGCAGAAATCCGTGCAGCGTGGCCTGAGCTGACTGCAAGGAGGTCTCGGCTGGCACAGACAGTTTTTCTACCCTGAATACAAAAATGAATCTGCTAAGGCCCAAGAGAGCAGCTTGGGGGTTTTCTGCAGTCAGCTGCTTCTGCTGAACAAAGTGCAGGAGGTGCTTTAAAATCCAGGGAAAGCCACACTCTTCCAAAACATCCTCTGGATCCCACAAGCTGAGTCACCATGAGGAAAGGACCGGACAGCTCCCAGGCCATCTTCTCTGAGCGTGCTGCGGTAAGCTCACCTGCTCCTCCCGTTGGATTTTGGGGATGAATGTGGGTTATTGAGGCTCCACTGAAATGGACTTTGAGGACAGCTACAAAAAATGAAGGATTCTGGCTGGGTTTTACCCAGCATTTGCATTGTGAGGCAAAGCAAGGCCTCGCTTAGCTCTTATTTCTAGAGCCTCTTGCATGCTATTTACCTGTAAGGCGAGCTTACTTGGTCCCCAGCACTCTGCCTTATCGCTAGGGTTGAGATTGACCTGTCTGCCTCGTGCAGAGCTGCCTGAAAACTGTTCATGCAGCTAACGAGGCAGAATCTCTAGGGCTTGTCTGCAAGCAAATGGGCTCCTGTCTACACTGGGATCTCACCTTGAGGCTTCAGCTGTAGCTCAAGGGGTAAAATGAGCCCTCAATAAAAACACAATTCCTTCTGAAATTGCAGGGAGAAAGGATAGCACAAGAATAAATCTCCTTTAGACTTTCATTAAGATGGAAAGGCTCCTAGTGGCAGTGCATTTGGAACCCGTGCTGTGCGGATCTCTTATTCTAATGGTGTCATTAACTGCAGGCGCCGTCACTCTCATGCTGCAGAGGGGCTGCCAGCTCCTCGCTCTATGCAACCTTTTTCCATCACTTATCACGGATATTCTCAATTGCATCTTCTTCCAGGAAATCTAATTTCTTGGAATCTAGCTTTGCGAGCACAGACTGTGTGGGAGATAGAAGGAACTTCCTATATATATACATAGGAAGCATTCCTATGTATATACACAGGAATGGACAAGTGCAAAGGAGGATGCATCGCTGAGCAAATAGCTTGAGGCAAATGCACGCTGTGGTGCTGAAGAGTAGATGTAAGGAGCTCTTATGCTTCAACATGTGCGTAGCTGAAACGAGAAACGTGCCTATAAGATGCCTCTTCTGGCAAACCCGTCTGTTGGCACTGTGTTGGAGAGGAGATCTGGGCAAAGTGGATTAAATCCCCAAATACCAATTTGGAAGCCACAGTGTTGGTGTTTGGGGTGTGATGACATCCAACTGCCCTAAAGAAAAAGAGCCCCTTCCTCAGCCAGATACTGCACAAACTCTCCAAGAAAGAGTTCCCAGCACAAACTTTTTAAAAAATAAGGACCAAAATCCTCAAACCCATAGGAAAAACAAGCAACAACAAACCCAAGCTTTTGCTGTTGCTCCAGCAGTGTTTCTCCCAGCTGCTGGATGCCTGCAGTGCAGAATTGCCCCTGTGGCCCCCTTGGTTCTTGGCACTCTCTCCTAGGTGTTGGCTCCTCTCCTCGCAGCCCAAGTCCAACAGGAGATAACCTGTTGGAGCAGGCCCCGATTTCACCCCTGGAATTGCTATGAAAGTCCAAGGAGAAGCTTCCCTCCTTTCTCTGGAGATTGCCCGGGTGCCGATTACTACCTTAGGGAGGTTGGCATTGGGCTCCTGCTGTAGCTGGCAAATATCCAAAGTGATCTGCTGTTGTAAGCAAATATTTGCTCTGTGTCGAAGCAGTTCTGTTGGCAAGTAACCACGTCCTGATGGGCTTCTGTACATCGGGATTATTTCTTCAAGCTCAGGCAAGGGGGTTAGAGACCATTTCACTATGACCCAGAGCGCTCCTTTGGTTATGGAGTGTCGGGGAGGATGTTCTCCGGCAGTGACCTGCATCGTTAATGGTCAGCAACCTGTTTGGTGAAACAAGTCGCTCCTCCTTGCTCTGGGCAGAACGGCTGCTTTGAGAAGAGCTTGGCCTCCTCTGGCCAGAGATGCAGATCACCTCCTGTTGCCGACATAACACTTGTGTAAGCAGCTATAGCAAGTAGCAGTAAGCAACCCTGTAAAAACAAGCGAGTCAGGCCAGCATCATCTGACCTGCTGGTCTGCTTTTACCCGCCAGCAAGTTTTGCTCTGATTTCTCTTCTTTTAAAAAAAGCTCTTTTTCTGGGAGAGAGGAAAAAAAGAAGTTTCACTACCTCTGATTTCTGTCACAGCCAGCACTATGGCCAGTCCTATTAAGTGGTAATGAATTGTGCTCTTTGTATTTTAGTTTATAGACAGGTTTGCCCACACTGAATTTCAGCTTTTGGTGTTGAAGGTTGATCAACGCTAAAAGTGTTAGGTGATACAGTTTGTGCAAGCACTTAGTTCTCGAATGTTTAGCTTATGCTGCATTACTTTACTTGAGGCTGTGATTTAGATCAATTAGACAGTATTATGGAGTAAATAATAAGGGAATCTTGAGGCAAAACAGGATCCTCTAGAGAAAAACACATGGGGGAAAAAAACAAAACTAGCATTAACTCAAACATCCTGCTCTTCTGCTTAGTGTGATTCTTAACTTGCAAAATATCTTTGCAGGAAAATCACCAATAGCTGCCCTGGGCTTTGTAAAGGAAGAGGTGGGAAAGCTGAAAGTCTTGACTTAGTGCTTTCCCTTGGAGATAGGGAGTGCAGCCACTCAGAGAGCACATGCCAAATGCATGACCAGCTCCTGCGGCCCAAGAAACACTTCTCTTTTTATGCTACTTGTTAGACTGCCAGACCAATAACAGGGTTTGTTTCCAGCTTTTGGAAGTATCTATGAACTTTGCATCCCTTTGATAAACTCAGGAGCCCTGGTTAACTATTACCCAAGTCCTGCTCTGATCAGAGGAGCATGAGGAGAGTAGTGCTCAGTCTTTGCATGCGTGGGGTACACCTTGCATACAGAGGGAAAAGAACTAGATACTTAAGTATAAAAATTGAATATTTTCTATGTGCTAGCAAGAGTGTAAACCTGAAGATCCTGTTCTCTGCAGTCTGCCCCGAGCAAGTCGGTTCGTGCAGGAAAGGACATTCCAGACTGGGGACAGAGATGCAATTTGTCACTGCAGGAGGGTTAATGCAGCCCCATCTAGTCACGAGCCATGGCAAAAAAATTCTATGACCAGATTATTGCAGGTGATTCCTGTAGAATGCCTCGTTTTCCCTGGAATTCAGTGGATAGCAGACTTGAGTGGTTGCATAGCAGGGGCTTACTGGAATGAGGAAAAGGAGGATGCCAAGGAGACGTGCTGAACGGGAGGAGGACTGGGGACAAACTCCTTCGCTCCGCCGAGGGCGCCCGGCGGTGATTGGATGCCTCCCCAGAGCTCGCGGGGAGGATTTTGTGTCTGTGTTGGGTGTTTCCCTGCCCTGCGTAATCTGTTTTGGCTATAAAAGCCTGCGCTCAGCATCTGCCATTCAGGCGCCAAAATGAAGTTGAAAAGGAGTAAAGAGAGCTCCGGCGACGGCCCGAGGGGGGTGAGTACGCCAGGAACCTGCTAGTCCTTCCAGCTCTTGCTTCCTGCAGGGATCCAGAGCAGCCAAACTAATAGAGACTTCTGAGCTAAAATATCCCCTGAATCTTGCAGGGAGAGTGCTTTCCTACATTTTTGGACCAAATTCATGTTTGTCTGCGCAGTAGCATAGCATTGATTCAAGAGACTGTCTCCCTCCACAGATAACCTACTGTGCAGCTTCTGTGGTTTTCCCCCTTTTTAAGTGTTTTCTGATCAGTTTTAGGCTGCAGGTGCTTCTGTATGTAGACTGCCTTTTGCCCTCCCGCTCCTATGGACTCTTGCCCAACGCAATGCTTGCGAATGTCGCAGCTCTCTGCAATGCTG
>JAUBOD010000036.1:358806-369984 GCA_032353885.1 Nothura maculosa | reverse complement strand
AAGCTTTTCTCCTCAAGTTCCCCAAAGGGTATCGGATTGCTTTCCTGCCTTAAAAAAGAAAAAGAAAAAAAAAAAAAGGAAAACCAGGCGGTGTCACTCGCAGCTGGTGTCAGGCCCCAGCACCACTCCCCCAGCCAGGGCAAGGGGCGTCTCTCCCCACGCTATGATATCCCCCTTGGCCTGCCCCGCTTTGCACAGGGCGAGCGCCCGAACCTCCGCCGGGCTCAGGACTCGGCTCCACAGGTTCACGTGGCTCATCCAGCCCATGAAGCCGTTGGCGAAGGTGCCGAGCAGCGCGTCCCGGTCTTTTCCCAGCAGCAGCGTCCCTCCGGCCTGGGTCACGTAGCCTTGCTGGATGCTCTTGCCGCTGCCCTCCGCCCCGTTGAGCCACAGCTGCGCCAGCCCCGCCGGGGCGGCCCAGGCCACGCAGTAGTGCAGCCAGCCGTGCGCGCCGCCGTGCACGGGGAAGCTGGTGGAGCGGCCTCCCAGCCACAGCCCCACGGCCGAGCCCACGCTCACCGCGAGCTCGGCGTCCCGCTGCGGCGTGGAGTAGGAGAGCACGGTGTGCGTGCTGCCCGGCGCTGCCCGCGCCCAAAAGCAGAGCGTGAAGGCTTGGAGAGCCATGGCACGCAGGGGCTGCACGGTCACGGAGCTCTCAATGCTCTCTGCTGGGAAGTAGAGAGCTGGGAAAGTGCTGGATTTACCACCTGGAAGAACCAGAGTCGGCTGTTGCATTTGCCTCCCAATCCGTAAGTCAAACCAGTCCTGTGGAATAAACCCAGCTGGCAGCATGGGGCTGTCCTAGCTAATTTGGCCACAACTACAGGCATCTGCGGTGCCAACAGCAAACAAGCTTGAAATAATAAAAAAAATAATTCCCTTGTCTAATTGCTTTGGGAAAATCTTGGTTTTTTCCCTCCCTCTGTTGTCATCCTGTGTGAAGCAGAGACCGTGATTTTTCCCTAGGGGCACCATGAGCTTAGATTCCTGCCTGCAAAGCTGCAGTCTGTGCCAGAGTAGCTGGTTGTGAGCTAGAATTAATGCTAACACGACTCATGGAAATTCTCCATCTGGCCCAGATTGGGGACCAAATTCTACTTGCATGTGTCAGCACCCAAATTGTGAATGACTCCGAGCAGCCGGGTATTGGCAGGGGCAGGTGGTAACCTGGAGTGCAGCCTATAGCTCTATAGATGCACGTGTGTTTCTTACCAATCTGACTGACTCCATCCAGCAACTCTTTCTTCATGTCCTGGAGCTGCATCTGGATTTGTTCCAGCCTGAGCTTGAGTTCCTCAGGATGACATGGTTCTAGAGCAATGAGACAACTGAGTTTACTGAAGGCCAAGGCTTCCACATGGTGCATTTGCACGTAGTTTGTGGCAGATGTGGGGAAAAGCCCTTGTTTCCAAAGCACTGATAAAGCTTGGCTAACGAGCTGTGCCAGGGCTGTTTCTGCTATAGGATGTTGGGCCACTCGAGCACATGAACCTCCTCTTTGTGAGGGGTGCCCAGCAGCACCCCCTGGGCCGGCTGTGCCACCCTGCTGCGGGCAGAGCAGGGCCTGGCGCGACCTGCGGCCCCTCCACGTCCCCCGGCCCAGCCGCGCTGCCGGGGCCGCGCTGCCCCTCGTGGGGACAAGCCCGGCTCGTCGTACCTGGCGCTCTGAAGGAGGCCTCCACCGTGCGCCCTTGCAGCGGCTGTGTGCGCCGGTAGTCGTTGCGCAGGGTCCGGTTGTGCCAGTCCAGCAAGGTGCTCTCCAGGAGGCTGATCTGGGGGCGACAGGGCTACAAGGTCAGGGATTTGGCCTCAAAGTGCAGCACTGCTCCTATAGCTCAGTGTTAAACTAGCATTAGTCACAGATGCTCCTCTCCAGGCTGGTTTTGGCCCTCAAGGGCAGCTCGCTGCTGCCCCTACCTGCGTGTGCGACAGGACGACGGGGTCGTCGAACACGGTCCAGGTGACGCTCTCGGAGCACGGCGGGGTCGTCAGCGAGCCCTGGTATCTGTAGAAGTGCGAGAGGTTTTCGGGCAGCATGGCCCGCACGTCCAGGGAGGTGAGCTGCGTGGATTGGCCTCGAAGGAAAGCAGAGAGACAGTGTTAGCAATTAACAGTGAAGAGGAGGAGCAGAAGAAGAAGGCGAGAGAGGAGGTAGAGGTGGGACAGATAAACTGACCCCCAAGCACCACTATGCTACGTTTTGGGCACAAAGATGTGATGAAGAGGATGGTCTTTTCAGTGCATCCATGGGCTGTTGGCCTGAGACTTATAAGTCCAGCAAGGTGACCTGGGGCTTACCTGCAAACCTGATTTGGGCCAGCTTGGAAATGAATTCGCTGTAGTAGGTGTTCTCGAGGTGTCCATCCTAAACATAGAGGTTTGAAAATGAAGTTAGTAGAGCCTGCCCTGCCCTCTGCAGCGCTGCTGTACTCGGGGGACTGCCCTGGGGCATGAAGGGAGCCAATACTGCTCTAGGGCTCTCAATGGGCACGGCCACCCTAGCTGGACCTGGGCCTTGCAATACGAGCAGTGGTCTCAGAGCAGTCTTGCTCTGGGGCCAGGGTGGACTTACCACGTAGAGGAAGGCCAGCACAGCCAGCCCGTTCGGCTTGTCTTTCGCCTCCTCGAAGCTCGAGTAGTTTGCGGAGTTGTAATGGACAATGTGCAGCTGGCGGGAGAGAGATGGTCACGGGGCTTCCTGCTCCCCAGGGCCACGCAGGAGGGTGCAAACCCAAGGCAGAGCTGCCCTCCAGCCCCTGGTGCTCGGGCCTCCCAGAATGTCAGGTTACAGACTCACCATGAGTGCGGTGGCCCTGGCAGCCGCTCGGCACTAACCCCTTGTGTCCCTGGGAGCCCCTTGTCCCCCTGGCTCCCCGCGCTGCTCCTTGGCTGTTGACCCCCAATCCCCATCTGCAAGTGGAGCCTCCTACCTCGGCCAGGTACCTCATGCCGTCCACGGTGTGCTCGGAGCCGCTGCTCTCCCGGTCCAGGCCGCCCCAGTGCAGGTGCATCTGCACGGCCGTGTAGCGCCCCGCCAGCCCGCCGGCGATGCGCAGCCTGGGCGGCAGCTCGATCTGCACTGCAGGACAGGGCGCCCGCTAGCCACAGGGGCTGCGGGAGGCTGCAAACCCGCCCCGCGCGCGAGCCCTGCAGCATCAACATCCTCCCCAAGGCTGCTCCGCTGCCAAGGAGAGGCCCTTTCCAGCACAACGGACCTGCTGGGCAGTTCTTTGCACCTGGGCAGCTGCAGATCTTCCCTCTGCTGCTGATGGAAGGGGTTTAATGCTCGTCTCATTCACAGCCACCGCGTCTTGCAGGGCTCTGCAGAGCTTGCTTAACATCTTGTATTGCCAGTGGAGAAAGAGGAGGTAGAACTGGGAAAAGTGACCGGCCTCATCTAACCTGCCACATAATTTTCAGTGTTCTGGAAGCTGCATTGAAACGGGGCCAGAATCCCATAAATCTGAGGAGATGGTGCCAGTGCTGGGAGAATCGGTAGGGACAAATCCCCTTGCTTTGCTTTCCGGGGAGTGTTCACAAAGGGGCTGTGAAACTTTTGTCTTTCTGCTACCATGCTGCCACAAATCGTATATTATGTTAATAAATATGCCCCATCTGAGCTTAAAAATGGAGAATTGCTTCATCCCAATGAGAGCCCAGAGTATGTTATAAAAAAATAGCGAGTATTTTCTCAAAATAGAACAGTGTATTATTTGTTAGCCATAGTTTGTGCTTGTGAGGAGAATTTCTAAACTATTGTAAGAATTTATAAACTGTTTGCAGGCAGATAAGATGAAAATGTGTTTTCCCATAATACCCCAAGAGTGGGAAATAAACCTCTATCTTCCTTTTTATGTTGCCTGCCTTCCCTAGTGAGGATTATTTACCTCCCCAAGCAGCTCCTTGGGGTTGGGTAGGAGTTTATGGGAAGGCTGAGGCTTCTGCAGGCTGTTTTTTGCAAATAATTTGGAAGCCTAGAGACAAATAACAATGCAGTTTGCTGCTACTTTTCACCTTGTACCTCCATGTAAAGCAAGCGGGGAGTGTTGCTGGATATGGCACTGAAGTCAATGGGAAAATCCAGCCTGAGCACAGGAGCCATGAATAAAGGCTGTCATTTGCTGCTGTGCTTCACTCAACTTCCCTGGGTTTGCAAATCCCCATCTTGATATAACAAGAGAATAGGGAAAATACATATGTGCATCCAGAGAGCTGGAAACTAAACCTGGAGGAATTAATCTGTAGGCAGCCGGGGTGGCAGGGCTGCCAGGAGAGCTGCGTGTTGAGCTTGCATGGGGATACGCAGGAGCACTTAGTCAGTAGGGCTTGCAGGACTGCAGTCACAGCTGTCTCTCCCTGGGAACAGCATGGCTTGCATCACTCCGTCACTCTCAACACTTGCTGCTGACCTGGGGCTCTCCATTTCTGCTGCTAATGGTTATTGCACAGGGGTAGAAGATGCGCACAGAAGTCAGCGTGCCCCAGATGCTACTCATTTCTATACTGCAGTCTACAAATGCACGGAAAGAAAGGGCAAAACTATTGGGCTCTGCCTGCCTTTTAAGCCTTTTTAATGTCTAACAGGGAAGACAGCGCCGTGGAAATGTAATTGCCACCTCTTCTCTGGTTTGTGTATGTGTTTCCAGAGTGAGCGAGGAAAACAGCAAAAGAGGGAGAACAGCGTGAAATGAGATGGCAAAATCAAGTGAGCTGAGAAAGAAAGGACACTGTCTGTGGGTAGCACTTCAGTCAGCTAAAAATCAATGATCTGTCAGGGCAGTGTCACCAACCTGACAACCTGCTCCTGCTCAGGTTCATTTAGCCCCATCACAGCCTAGTGCTCCCTTATGTGTTGGGCAATGCCTAGCTGTGCACCAGCAGCGTAGTGCACCAGTGCTGCAGAGCCCAGCCAGAGCCTCCACAGCCCCATTTAGAGCTAAAAAGCAGGCTGAAAAGCCACATTCCAGAGTTTCTTCAGATGCCCCAGCAGGAAAGCTCCCTATCCGCTGTTGTCGCACTGCGGGACATAGTCTGGTAGATGTGCAGAAACCTGAGCTCTTTCCTAACAAAGAGCTGTGTGTGAAAGGCTTGCGGCTTAGGGCAGACCTACCATTAAGGACATCTGCATTGCAAACCACAAACCCCTTGCTGTGCTGCTGGTGGCTGCCAGCATCCCCTGTTGTCACAGAAACAGCGGCTGCATCCAACTTAGGGGCTGCCAAGGTGCAAATTGGGGCTGAAACGCGTGCATCAGACTTTGCCCTTACTGATGGCCACACAGCGCCGGGGTGGCTCCGGGCCGTGGCCTTACCCGAGTGGCCGTTGTTGGTCATGGTGAAGCTGCCCTGCAAGGGCCCGTCGTAGCCGTGCAGCTCCAGCGGCGGCAGCTCGGGCTTGTAGAGCACTTTCTTCTTCTGGATATCGATGGGAGACTGGCGCTGGCCGGCGCAGGCGGCAAAGTGCTCTGGCCAGTGCTCCTCGTCCAGCTCCCCTTCTGCGCGGGGAGAAGCAGCGGGGTCATTGCCGCGTGGTGCCCTGAGGAAAAGCCCCTTTCCCGACAGCAACGCGTGTCCATCTGGTGGCTGGGACTCCAGGAGAGGCGGCACTAAAAGGCTGCTCTGCCTCCCCTGGAGCGAAAGTGGGCATTATTGTGTCTGCAGGAGAGCTGGGCCGCAGCGCAGGAACCCGCACTGCAGGAACAGCCCGTGGCAGCAGGAGAGCGACCCTCTGCTGAGGGAGAGTCGGAGCTTATGCGGAAACTGGGACTGAGATCCTCCCCCGCTGAGGATCAGTTAAGCTCCCAGGTGTTTTGTTTCCTGGCTCTGAATAACCACGGGGGCTGCGGCCATGCAGAGCGCCTGGATGAAAGGAATTCCAGGGAGAGCTTTGCAAGGGGCAGAGGGGGCAGCTCTGTTCAACAGCACTCCGTTTTTTAGCCCATTCCCAGCCTGCCAAAGACAGTAAAAAGGTTCCTGCTGATTTCAACTAGCTCTGCAAATCTGCAAACAACCCCCTGAAACAATTAAGAATCAGTGAAAATGTCACAGGATAAATCAATGGGACAATAAGCGCTTCTCTGCCATCTCTACCGCAGAAGGCAGGATGATAAAATAAAGGGAGCGCAATATTTAAAGCGCTTCCCTGCGGGATCATCCAAAGGGCAGCTTTTATCCCAGCACGCCGTAAAGCCCGTCCCGTTGCTGGAGGCTCCTTGCTTGGCCAGCTCTGCTCCCCACACCAGGGCGAGCAAAGAGC
Organism: Nothura maculosa; assembly: GCA_032353885.1. Classification (NCBI taxonomy): domain Eukaryota; kingdom Metazoa; phylum Chordata; class Aves; order Tinamiformes; family Tinamidae; genus Nothura; species Nothura maculosa. Next base: position 363,729 of record JAUBOD010000036.1, on the reverse strand, counting down.
TGGTGCTTCCCGGCCATAAGTGAATAAGTGGGGAGCGGGAATGAACAAGCGGGGAGAGGGAATGAACAAACGAGAAGCGGGGAGAAGCCCAGCGCCGTCGGTCACCTTGGTAGGTCCATTGCACGAGGTGAGCGCAGCTGAGGCGCACGAGGAGCAGCGCGGCCACGGGCGGCCGCATGGCTCCCGCTGCACCTGCAACGAACGAGGACGGATGAGCAAGACAATAAATGGGAGCAAAGGAGCGTCCTCGAGGGCAGAGCTCCCACCCTGCCCCGTTGCGTGGAGGGCAAGGAGCCCCTGCAGAAGGAAGCCCCTCATTGCAAAGCACCCAATGTTCCTGCTCCGAGGAGGCAGCAAGGAGGGGTGCTTGGCTGCTTTGGGAACCAGGGGGCCGGATCAAGGTGCCCTCCCTGGCACCACAGACCAGGGCCTGGAATGAGAGAGATGTGAAACCCGGGGAGAACCTAGGGCTCCTAAAGAGTGTTCAGACTGCAGGGAGGGATAGGAAAGCCAGCACCCCGGTGCCTTTCTATACAGTGAGCTAACTCCAATGCAAACTAAGGGGTGCATGGACGCTCCCAAGAGCTTCGGTAGCTCCGTGCAGCTTCAGACACTTGGTTGCCTTCAAAATTGGGTCCAAAAAAGGTAATTGCCTGAGGTCTGCTAAGAGTCATTTGGCGGAGCAGGAACAGGCCGTAGATCTGCCTGCCCTTTTGTACCGTTACTGGGCAAGGGTCAGTCCCCATGAAAACGCTCAGGATTTTCCCCGTGGAAGCGACAAGAGCTACGGCCACCACCGAATCCAGTTCTTCTGATTCTCGGTGCCAGGCAGCAACATCCAGCGCTTGGCAGGACAGCAAAATCCCAGCACTTGCCTTGGCCACGTCCTGCCCCTTACAATAACATTCGCAATAATTCAGCCGTAGCACAAGGGCAGAAGCAGTTTTTTTATTCCTCATTTTATTCTTTGTGAGCAAATTGTTATTCTGGAAAGGCCTTTCCCGCCTGGCTGCTCTAGGCAGTGTGTATTTAATGTTTGGGAACGGCGGCGATATTGAGTTAATTAACCAAACACGTATTTTTCCCCCATCTTCTAACAAAGTCATTTATTCTGACAGTTGCACTCAACTGTGTGAGGACTAAACTAATCAAACATGCCCCGCGATGAACTTCGTAATCCGTGTGTATCCAGTTGGGTAAATAGGGCCCAAAATCAGCTGAGGGAGGGATTTTGGGGCTTACACCTGGTTGCGCTCCAGGACTGCCCACGGCAGCATGGGACCGGGATGTGGTGGTCACTGCTGCCCTGGAGCATCTCCTGTGCACGAAGATCTCCATGAACATGGCCTGGAATTGGCTGGAGTCTTCCCAGATGCTGGAAAAGCCAACACAGACAAGGGTAAAGCCCATCCTGGCCACGTGGGCTGAGATGGGACCTTCTGCCCAGCAGAGCTTCTGCATCTTCCTTTCTCAGGTGGCCTCTTTGATGGAAGAGGTGGCCCTCACCCCTTAGAAATTCATCCTCATGCTTTTTCTTGTTATTATTACTATTATTTCCAACTTTCCTGCTCACAGAGGTCAGGTGTAGACAAGTGCTGGGATTCATTGCTCCATTTCACATGGTCCCTTCAGGCCTCGTTCCTCTAACACAAATTTTTGATATATGTGGCCAGACCCACCTTCTACCGCTGTAAATCCAGAGTGATTTATTGATCCTGCTGGAGCTTTTCCGTGGCCACATCCTTTGATGCAGCCAAGGGGAGATATCGGGAGTGCGGAAAGCAGCATTCATCTGCTCTAGGCCATCAAGGAGCCTTCTCCTCCTTGGACTTCCTTGTGGCTGGATCCCTACGGAGCCAGGAGCAGCAAGGCCCCCGGAGCCATTCCCATGGGAATGAAGCAGGAGCGGAGCGGGAAGGAGGCCAGCTCCCTGCCATCCATGCCGTACCTGTTCCGAGCAGGAGGATCCTGCTCGCCAGCCCGCAGGCTCTGCATGAGCCTTGCTGCTCATTAGGAAAGCAAATGAGTCACTTCTGCTTCTGGCTGTTCTTGGGGCGCCTGTTTCATAACCTCCCAAAGAGCAATCATGATTTCCTAGTGGTCAATCCATTCCCAGTGGGACACGCTCTTCCTCACGGGAGGTTTTCCAACCTCCTCGTCGGCCCCAGGGCAAGGTTCCGACCTCCTCCGTGCGGCCCTTGGCTGCACCATTCCTGCAGTTAATATCCGTCCGGATTAGGTGCTCGGAGCTTCCCCTCGAAGCCGGGACGACCTTGGCAGACCGTCAGTGGCCACGAATTGCGCTCTTTGCTCCTTTGCAGGGCTCGGCGCTTTGCGTCATTCCCCAGCAGCCAAATAACGTGGCTGTGGTCACTGCTCCCGGTCCTGCCGGGACCTCCTACCTGCAGCTCCGCGCTCCCGATCCCAGCAGAAACCCGAGCATCACCCTTGGGACCGGGCAGGAGACAGTGGGAGGTGGGAAAGCAGCCGCCAAGGCACCGGCTCAGTGGTTTGGGGCCGTTCGCGTGAGCCCCAAACCCACGGAGGAGGAGGAGGAGGGCAGAGGAAGGCTGCAAGGCAGGGAGAGGGTCCCAAGCACCAGGAGGAACCCGCTCTAGGTACTAATTTATCGGGGCGCCATCGTTACCTGTGCGGCTCCGCGGGGAGGGCAGCGGCGCTGGATGGGGCTGCGGGGCGGGACGGGGAGGCGCCGGCCACGCCGGGCATCCCGGATCCGGCACCCCGAGGGAGCCGCCTGGGCAGGCCCGGAGCCGGGACAAGCCCATCCCGCCGCTCGCACGTGGCCCCGCGCTCCCGGGCGCCACGTGCCCCGTGTGCCCCCGCCACATGTTCCCTGCGCCGCTCCGTGCAAGAACCACCGCGGATTTTTCGCCCTTTTTTGCAGGTCAAACCAGGTTAGCGGCCGTCTGCTCCCGCCCTGCTGGCCCAGCGAGCCCCTCTGAGAAAAGAAAATAAATTATAAAAGAAAATAAATGATTTCAGTTCCACAGGAGCGCGGGCCAGCCGTATCTCCTGTCGCCTTAGGGGTGCTCTGCTCTGCTCTAAAGGAAAGCAGAGCAACTGCTCCGAGCTGCGCCTGGACAGGTCTGGTTTTAATATCAGCTCTGAGCTTTATTTTAGTATGTATGGCATGGTGCAGAGTAAAATGAAATAAACGTGCTGAGCAGGGCAAGCCGTGGCACCCTGCGAGCCCCGGGCACCGCGCGGTGCAGGAATCGTGTCCCGGGATGCGGCTCGGTGGTGCCGGCCTCCTCCGGGCAGCAGCTCTCCCCGTTTTGGCTGTGTTTGGAGCTTGTTGCTGTGACTCGCGTGCTCCATCATGCTCTGCACGGAGAAGCGTTCCGCTTTTCCCAGGCCCTGCGTGGCTTTCGGGTGGCAGAGCACAGCCCCTGCTGCCGCCTTCGCGCCCGCTCCGGGCACTGGCCCCGATCGCGCCCTGCGGGAGCGCGCGGCGGCCGCCCGCCCGCTGAGACCCGCCACGCTCATCGCACGCATGGCCGCGGCGGCAAGCCACGCCCCTTCCCGTAAACCACGCCCCCCACAGCAGAGCCCCTCCTCTCGCCCCGCCCCTCAGCGGGATTTTTCCATGCGTGAGGCCCGGCACGTAGCGCACGCGCCGCGCGCCGCCTCTGGGGCGAGGCAGCGGCGGCCAATGGCGAGGCGGGAGAGCGGTGCGGCGGCCAATGGCGTGGAGGCAGGGGGCGGGGCCTGGCGCGGGGTGGCCTATAGGCGCGCGCGCGCGCAGCCGCTGCTCCCCAGTCGTTGGCGAGGCGGCACCGGGTGCAGGTGAGTGCGGCGGGAGCGGCCCGGCCCGGCCCATCCAGGCCGGGTCCATCTAGGCCCGGTTCAATGAGGCCCAGTCTGGCTTGCCTCCCCCCTTCTCCCTTGGGCCTCCCGGGGCCGCCGCCGCTCTGGGATCCCGCCTTTGTCCCCACGCGGGTCTCCGGGGGGCCTCTCCGCCGCGTGGCCGTTGAAGGGCAAGGGGTCCCCGCGCCATGTCCGCGGGGGCGGCCGCGGCTCCGCGCTCTTAGTCTCTTCTCTTAGTCATTAACCAGCTGCTCCGGAGGGCCTGGACCTGCCCCCGCCGGGGCAGCGGGCGCCCTCCGACTTCGCCTCGCAAATATCGGCCGTTTAGCGGCATCCCCGAGCGGGCCGCCCACGAGGCGCCGGGCCGGGCAGAGCCGCGGCCTCCCCTGGGCGCCGTTACGGGCGCTGAGTCACCGGGCCCGGCAGGAAGCCGCGCGCTCCTCGCCAAGCCCACAGGCTGCCGCGCTGTGGAGAAGGGCAAAGCGGCTCCGCGCAGCCCTGACTCATCCCGTGCCCGCAGAGCCGCCCCGCACCCCTGCGAGGCCGGGGTGTCAGAAGCTGCCCGTGTTGGTCCATGCGTGTGCTGGGCCGCACGGCCTCCCCACGTGGGGAGATTGCAGTGATAGAAAGGGGTGATGAGCAGCTAATCCAGGGATCTGATGCGGAGGAATGCTTATCAGTGGGGGTGGCCGGCGCCTTGCAGGTATCTTGGTGTCACGTGGGGCAGCAGTTCTGTAATAAGACTCCCAGACTTGCCAGGATTGCCCTTTCTGTAGCCAAATGCTGCTAAGGCTCTTTGTTCCTCCTTATTCCTGCAAGGCTCCATCCTAGCCCTTTGCTTCAGAGAAATGTGGCTGCAAAGCCATTCTTATGAGAAAATTCTTGGTAATAAAGTCAAATGAGAGCTAAGGCTCTGTAAATCACTTTAGGTTGGAGTAGCCTGCACAGAGCTCAGGATCCAGTAGGGAGCAAGCTGAGCTTTCTGAACAGCCCTTATTAGCAGAAGTAACATTGAATTTGATGCAGTGCTGCAAAATGCTTCCCTGTTCCAAACGGGGAGGGACTCCCGGGGAGGTCACTTGTCAAGGACAGTTG